>PVKZ01002138.1:0-260340 GCA_004027375.1 Macroglossus sobrinus
CTGGAGAAATGCCTTTGCCTCCCCCCACACCCCCCGCAATTCCCTCTCAGCTGGAAACTCTTAAGCAAAAAGGTCGTCAAGATGATTAAATGCGAACAGATTTTCAGCTTTTTCCACTTTAATTAAAAATGTGCTCTTTATTCAGAGGAAGCTGGAGACGGAATAGTGGTTCCCCAAAGGCCCCTGGGCTGAAAAGTGGGGGCAAAACACTCAGAGATGTCTGAGGGTTGGCCCTCAGAGGTCTAGGTTCAGGGGCCTGGCCTGGAGCTTCCATGTGCCCACAGGCCCTGTCCACAAAGGGCAGCTGGAACCCCGAAGCCTCTGGCCACAGGAGACAGAGACAGAACACAAGCAGAAGGGTGGCCAAGCAGGTCTGTACCCTGGATCTGGGGCGGAAGAGGGCTGGAGAGCAGAAGGAATTCCATTTCCATAGACCCTCTCTACTGGGGAGCCCTTAGTCTGAGACAGGAATAGGACACTGTCCTCAGGAAGGGCCGGGTCTGACAGAGAACTCAGGATGGGAAATGAGAAATGGACACATAACTTCTAAAACAACCTAGAAGCAAACACAGGAGTTGCCTGGCATCCCTACAAACAATGGGGTTCATGAGGTTCATGTAGGGGCCCACGGGGGGCCTCAGTGGGCTTCCCGCAGAAGGACCGCAGAGCCGGGAAATGGCTGGGAAGGTAGCCATGCAGGGCATTTTGCATTGGGATCACAATGCATTTTGTTACAAAGATGGGGAGATGGGGAGCAGGGAGAAGCCAGCAAGAAAAGGACTCTACTTCCTGTCTCCCCCTCCTATCAGGGATCAGGAGCATGAGAGGAGGAGTGGCAGGGGAAGGGATTTGGTTGAGACACCTGAGAACATCCGCAGTGGGAGGAGGGAAGAAGAGAAGGGCGGGGGAGCTGGCACAGGCTGCAGGATCAACAGGAGCCCATGGCCCTTGGTCACCCATCCCATTTCCGGTCTTGCCCCAGCCCTTGGCAAGCTGTGGAGCAGAGCTTCCCTCCAGAGTTTCAGAGAGGACGGTTGTGGTTGAAGTTCCTCTCTGTGTTCTGGAACACCTCTGCATCCATGTGGGAGAGTGGACTGCAGAAATGGCCACCTGGGCCCAGAGAGATTGGCCTCCTACGCCTTTCTGTACCTGTGCTGAGTGGTTCCACCTGCCCTCCACTCAGCAACAGGGAGCTGGTCGTTAGCCTGGGAAGAAAAGAGATCCCTTCCTGGTGAGCCACCCTAGTATTGGGAGGCAGCCCAGAGCCCAACCCACGACCCTGCTCCCAGGCCGGGAAGCTGGTTCCATCAGCTTCGGGAAGGGGTCAGACACTGTGGTGAGGCATTCGGGGTACTTTTGAGTCTACCCTGCCACCATGTTTTTCCAGCCCATCTTTACCAGGAAGAGGGGGAACCACCATCTCAGCAAGACTCCCAGGGGAGCTCACATGTGCGCTGGGCCTCACCAAGGAGAGGACCTCACCAGGACAGGGAGGGGAGGACAGTCTGAGCACAGAGGGTGCAGAAGCATGGAAGGGAGCGGTGTGCATGGAAATGCTGAGCGATCAGTTTGAGGCATCATATGAGATGTGGGAGCAAATGGATTGGGATGTAGCTGGCCATGCATGTTGGGAGCCCTTCAAAGGCCCCTTTTCCTTGGTGATGGATCACTCTCTCTAGCTGAAATTCCCATCCTGCCCTCAGGAGCAGGCAGCAGGCTCCAAGTCAAAACTTCCTGCTCTTCCAAGAATGGCTCCTGACCCACCCTCCCTCCTTCCAAACCTGGTGACTGGAGGAGTCTGGCTCTCTCTGGTTCCCATCACGCTGCTCTGCTGGCCTCTCTGGCCCTGGCTGCCTTGGTGGAATGGGCATATATATCCAGACCTTGGGTGCCGCCTCTCTCACTCTCCCAGCTCGTGGGCTACACTGCAGAATACCACCCAGACAAGCAGACTGGCACCTACTTCTCCAGGAAGGAAATTTAGCCAGGAGAGGAGAGGGCTGCTGACCTGATGCTAGGTGGATGGGAGACCTGACACCTGGATCCTGACAGCCTGAGCTCCCCCACACACCTCTCTGAAATAGCTATTCACCTAAGCAGCCCTTACCTTTGGCCTTCCTCCCTTTGTTCTACTTTAAGAAAAAACAGGGGCTCCAAGGCAGGGAGTAAGTAGCCTATTTTGACAGAGTCCAAATGGAGCAGTGTGGGGAGGGGTAGCCAACAGGGCGGGAAGTGTGTCTCTGTTGGCGGGCACTGCTTTGCCCGGAACTCACTTTTCCTCCCCAGTGTTAATTATCAAAATTAACCGAACACTATAAATAACCCAACTCAGAGACTTGAAGAGCCTCACTTCTAATTAATTCATTTCCAATCAAGACACTTCTATGCCCCCCTACCCTAGAATCTGAAGGATGGGATCCTCATTGTGTAGCTTTTCAAATATCGAATCTGACAGTCCCTCTCACTCCTGAGCTGGGAAAGCTTAAAGAAGAGAGAAAGAGAGAGAGAGAGAGAGAGAGAGAGAGAGAGAGAGAGAGAGAGAGAGAGAGAGAGAGAGAGAGAGAACATTTAGCTTTCTTGGAAGGAGGTAGCCTATAAATAACCCCATATTGGTGCATTTGATGGAAGACATTCGGGTCTCGATTGGCTTTTGTTGGAATGAGGAAACATAGAGGGTGGGGGTAGGGTGGTGGAGACTTCCATCTGCTGCCTCCTTTACTGGGCAATAAATTTAAAGCAAGACCGTGAGCACCATCCAAGGCCTCTGAGTTGGCTAGAGCTGGGGAGACTGATCGATAGAGGAGGAGGATGGGAAGCAGGGAAGAGAGAGAAAGAGAGAAAATGCAAACTCTAGATAAGAGCAGTAATGGGGAGAGAAGAAAGAAAGAGAGAGAAGGGGAGAGGATAAAAATGGCAGGGGAAGAAAAGAGGAACAGAAGAGAAAGGAGAAGGGCAGGAAGGGAAAGAATGACAGAGAGGAGAAGGAGTGGGAGGGGTGCTGGCAACCCCACCTTGTACATGACCCTTGCCAGAGACCCAGTGAGCTGCTCCAGGGCCATCCTGCCTGTGTCCAGCTGCCTCACGTCTAGATCCTCCAGTGTCTTCTCTCCCAGAGCTGCTGGCATCCTTCGAGAAGTCATGTGGCCTGTGTGCCCCACCTAAGTGCCCCAGCAGCCCCCAGCAGGCAGGCCCTGGCTCCTGGTTCCCTGCCTTTGGGAAAAGGGACCCAGGCCAAGAGCAAACAGGCCTCTCATGGGATCTGCTCACTGTCTTCCTTGACCAAGTGCCCTGCTGGATGCGGGCCGGGGAGTGGGGAGGAGGGGATGGAGATTGAATCAGAAGAGAAGAGAGGAAGGAGAGACCAAAAGGAAGAAAGAAAGGAGACAGAGCAGAGGCACAGAGAGAAGGAGAAGGAGGGGCTGAGAGAGATGGCTCTGGCTCAGTGGGCCTTGGCCCCTTGGGGTCCGGATCACAGGGCCGGCTGGAGCTGAGGCCTGGGAGAACAGTGTTGGGTGGGCTCCCTCAAGTGCCATGACTTTGGGCAAGTGATGTCCCTCGAAGCTCTGGCTTGCCCATCTGCACATCTACTCCTGGTTAACAGCAAGATTAAATGAAATTAAGCACATAAAAAAATCTTAACTAGGGGTCTGGCACAAAATGAGCGCTCAATTCGACATGGCTATTACTACTAATAATACAAGTAGTAGAAGTACTAGTCCTAGCAGAAGTGCTAGGTTCATGTTCCTTATCTAACCCTCTGTTGTGAACGCCTTTGGGTGGACACATGTGTTCTTCCCCAAGAAGGCAAAGCTTTGCACCAGCCATTCCCCGAGAGCAGGGCTGTGGCCCTGGCCCAGACTGGGGGCTTTCTGAACTGTGTCTCTTCCATCAGGCTAGGGTTCCCCCAGTTGGGGGCAGCCCAGGTTCTTGTCTTCCTCTGAGTACCCCACCCTGGTCTTTCATGGGCAGAGGGTCCCATGCATGGGGAGTGGCCACCTGTGGAACCCATATCCTAGGTGGCTAACTCTAGCTGGCCTCTCATTCTCTCACTGCCTCTGGCTGCCTCCCATTTCAGTACACCTGGTCCTCCTCCTCCAGCTGAGATTAAGGGATGGATCAGGTGGGAAGAGTGGCCCTTTCCCACTTACATCCTGTCTCTGGGCCTCTCTTTTCAGCAGGCTGGGGAAGGGGCTGCTGGGAGCCAGCCCCCAGGCAATCTGATCTCCATTAGCCCCTTCTCTGGTTCTCATTACTACAGCCTAGGCAGCTTCGGAAACATGTAATTTCCCCGTGGCTTTTCTCTCCTTCCTCTGCTTTTTGAGGTCTCTTTCCCATCCCAGTCCTCTTTGGAGGACCCTCCTCCTCCAGTGGACCAGCAATAGGGGTATAGAGTCACCCAAACTTTATGGCGTAGAAGCCTACAACATGACCCTCAATCTTAGCCCCACTCTGGATCTCAGGGGGCAGAATGCTGCCTTCCTCCTAAATAAAAAATAACTCCCCTCTCACCCTTTCCTTCCTCCTGAGTCCCCTGTTTCTTCCTCTACACTTTCAGTATACACCCCCAGAGTCTGAGAGACAGGGCTGCTGACTGCTCCGCTGGGACCCCACAGAAGGTCCCTGTCAAGTTCCACAGCAGCCAGCCTTGTGCCTGCACTGAGGGAGGCAGGCAGAAGTGAATGAGCTACATAAATGGTCAAGGAAACAAAAGAAGACATGGAAGCAGGGGAAAGGAGAGAACTAAGCCAAAGAAAATACCTGAAGCCAGTGATGCTCCTTGCCCCCATCCATTTCTCCAGCTTCATCATCCCCCTTTGAAACTGTCTCACTTCGTCCTACTCATCATTCACAACCTGGCACAGGAATCACCTCTTCCAGGAAGCCCTCCGGTTTGTTCCGGCCTGGGTGACCCATGTAAACCTTAGGCACCCTGCTTCTCCTCTGTCACCAGTACACTGTGGCATGGTCAGTGATTGCCTTCTCTCTCCACATGAGTGCTGAGCCCCTTGAGGAGGTGAGTGATTGTGTCTGTTATCTATCTGGGTGTCCATTTGCCTAGTACAGGCCTCTGGGTAAATGAATGTAGGGATAAAAGAATGAATGAATGAAGGAGCAGATGAACTAACAGCAGCCTAAACAAGCCACCCATAGAGATTCAGGGAAGTCAAAGAAGGCATGCCCCTCTATGAACTTTATGTAGCTGTTAAAAACTCATTAGGAAGCAAGGGGCAGCATGGGGAGAGCAATAAGTAGAACAAAGTCAAATTGCAACTCTATCTAAATTCAATATGCCATGTGCTCAAGGACCAGAAGGGAGCAATTGTATGTATTTTTTCTTTTATAACAACCCTCCTTTAATGTAGGAGTATTATGTTTACAATTCGCAAATGACTTTTTAAAGACTTTCTGATGGCTTTTAAAAGACAGCAAGGAATCCCCAGATAAACAGGAGAGATTGTGGGCAGGGGGTTCCCCATCGTTCCCTTCTCATGTCTCTGGCTCCTCACTGCTCACACCCCCTTCTCCAGGACTGGACAGTGGCCTGGCCTAGCCCAGATCTGTTGGAGGAGGGAGAGAGTACCCTGCTTGCAGGGGAGGGTAGCTGCAGGGCCCAAACAGCCTTGATTAAGTGTCTAAATGGACAGGGCTGGGCCATGCCCAGATGGAGTGTGGCAGACATTGTCCCTGCCCTCTGGGGCTTCCAGGATGATCCAGACACACAGATGGGAACAGACATGGATGGGCAGCCAGCGACAAAAATAAAACAGAATGTGAAATCAGACTCTGTTTGTACACATGCATATAAGGTGACCCTCTCTATTCTCTCTACCTGGTGAACTCCTATTCACCCTTCAAGACCCAATTCATTTGTCCAGTCATCGTGTGTTCATTTGTCATGGATATCTGTTTCCCAGAACCACTTTACCCTCTTTAGCTTATGTGAAACCTTCTCTTCCCAAGTCTTGTAGAAAGAAGCTTGCATTCATTCTCCTGTCATTCACCCCTCTGACCACTGCAGGAATGGTCATGTGACCAAAGCATGGTGAAGTGGTGTATACAATATCCGTATCCGTGTGATTGGTTCAGGATGGGCATATCATTAAATCCACCCAATGAGATTCAGCTCTGGGCTTTTCCTTGGGACTACAGGGAGAATGGGGTTGCTGAGCTAGAATACTGTAAGCCTTCTTACCATCCCTCAGGGAGAGCCTAACTGAGAAGAAAGCTAACACAAGAAGAAAGCAGAGCCAAGAGGTGCTCAATGGCAACAGTTAGCACTGGAACCTAGCTTTACTTGACCTTGACCCTACCCTACTCCAAGAAATTTCAGTTATGTTGAACTATAAATACTCCTTCTTCTTCTTCTTCTTCTTCTTCTTCTTCTTCTTCTTCTTCTTCTTCTTCTTCTTCTTCTTCTTCTTCTTCTTCTTCTTCTTCTTCTTCTTCTTCTTCTTTGCTTAAGCCTGTTGATATGACTTTCTGGACTGACAATTGAAATGCTCCTGATAAATGCATCATTTATTAATCAAACATTGACTGTGCTCCTGCTCTGTGCCAGGAGCTGGGTGATGAGTAGGACACAGCCACTGCCTTCAAGGAGCTCAGAGTTGCCTAAGCTTTGTCCAAATGCTGCTCTTCTGTGCTACCTGGCCAGCTCCTGCAGACAGTGAGCCCCCTTCTCCACTCTGCAACCCAGCAGTGTGTTCACATTATTCACCAACAAATAGTCATTAGCTGCCCACAACACACCAGGCTCTGTGGTTTCTCCTATTGTCCTATTGTCGCAAACTATGTCTACAACTGTCACTGCCTCTGCCTCTTAGATTGTGAGCTCTTTGATGACGGGTGCCATGTTGGTGACTTCCCAGTGCCTAAGGCAGTGCCTGACACCTGCTACTTGCTCGTGTATATTGAATGAATGAACAAGTACATGTCTCTATATGTTTATGTGTGTTGGAGTGACAAAGTGGACAGGTAAGGAGAAGGACAATGTGATGTAGAGCAGAGGGACCTGGAAGGTTCTAGATACAGCTAGGGGTCTGACAGAGAAGCCAGCCCTCTGATCAATCCGACAAGCCTTCTCTCAGAAGCATTCTACACATTTGCACCACAGGCATCTCTGGAAATTCTGCCCCTCCCCAAGCCCCACCTGGACACTACCTGGACCAGAGCAAAGTGTCATCACAGTCCCCCCTTCTCAGGACTCAGTGCTTCAAGGGGCTAATGGACCCATTCTTCACACAGCATTCTCTCATGCGACTGACTCACTCCTTCTCCAGACACCATCCCTCCTTCCTTCTCTTCACTCTGCCCTCTTTTCTCTTCTCTTCCCCTTTTCTCTCCTTCCTTTCTTCCTATCTTTCTTTTGCCCTCCATTCCTTCCCCTTCTCATCTATTTCTCCAACTCTCCCGTCCTCTCACTAGGTCATTCCTCCCAGTCCATGTCTGCAGCTGGGTAAATTTCTGTAAACAATTAAGTTTGTAATGAATTCAATTGTATTACATCCATATTAGAAGCTTATAGCATTTTGGAAGAGAGACTTGGGCGGCTAAGAGGCTGATATCCTCTCTGACGGCTGAGTGCCTGGAAGTGGAGCGCTCCATTTTCAAATTAACTTGAGCTTCACATATTTCATTATCTCCCCGCATTTCCCCCTGTCATATCATCCGAAGCATCTCTCTTTCCTGCCTTTCTGCCTGAGAGAGTTTCTCCTCCTCTACCTTCCTCCAGTCCCAGGAGATATTCCCTTACAGCAGGAAGGATGCAGGCCATACATCAAGCTGGACTTCCGAGTTGGTAGTACATTAGAAGAATCTTTATATAGAAGAAGACGGAAAGAAGGTGAGTCTCCATCAGTGAAGAACTGTGGTTATGGATGTGAGAAGGGGAGGCCAGCCTCCTCAGCCCCTAAACTTGGGGACCTGCAGACCTGGGACCCACAGAGCAGTTGACATGGGTTTCTGGATGGGGAGTGGGAGAAAACAGCTGCACACATCTGGAAGGCGCTTGCCCAGCTCCATTAGCCCAGGCACCAGCCGGGCGCATCTGATGTTTGATCTTGCCCTCAATGCAGGGAGGAAGCCAATGGGGTGGCAGGGACCACTCATGGAGACACCCCCCTGCCATCAGCCTGGCTCCCCTCCCTAGATCCCCTGACAGCCCAAGCCAACTTCCAAGGCATACATGAAATGCCAGAAAACCAAACACTGACCCCCCCACCCCCATCCCCACAATAGTGGAGCCAAAGCCAATTCCTCATGGGTGGGGGTGGGGTGCTGGAGCCTCCTACCCGCCTGCATCCTTCCCCATGCCTTTGTGTCTGTCTCGGGCCCTAGGAGAGAGAGGCTGAGAGCCAGACCACAGTCACGCCTCGTTTTGGTTCTTTTTGCAAAGGGCAGGTAATTAATTGAGTTGGTTTTTGTTTTTTGTTTTTTGTTTTTTGTTTTAGAGAGGAGGTAGAGTGAATCCTGAAGACTTATCTGGGAGATAAAGTGTTTGTGGATGCAAGAAAAAGCAGTAAATTGCTATTAAGTAGGACTGGAATGTATAGCAGATAATGCAAAGTTACTGTGCACTTACTGAGTTCCTGCTACATGTATATATACAGAGGTGAATAAAACGGTCCACTGGGGGAGATAGATTATAAGCAAACACAAGCATTGTGACAAGAATAGTAAAGGCACCTGTGGAGTGGATGGAAGGTAGTAGTTCCACCAGGGGAGGGCTTCATGGAGGCAGTGACATTTGAGCTGGGCCAAGAAGGGTGAATAGGAGCCAGCCAGGCAGAGACAAAAGAGAAGAGCCTTCAAGATAGAAGCAGCACTAATGAAGACTTGAGGTGTTTGGGGGAAAATGGATGTAATGGAGGTGTCCAAATACATAGATGCCACTGGGGCCCCAGCTTAGACTGAAGAACAGAGAAACAGAGGGGAGAATGAAGGGAGCAGTTTGGGCAGGCTTCCTAGAAGAGAGAGCCATAGAGTTTGGTTAGGATATGGAGGAGGGAAAAGCTGGTGTGAAGCTTGGTGAAGGCAGGGTTTGAGAGACAGAGAGCTCACCTGGCACAAGGGAGGTGTCAGAACTGTGTATTGGATCAAATTGTGCCAAAGTAGTAGGAGCAGGGATGACTGTGAGAAAGGGTCTGAAGGCAGTTGTGAGGGACCCCAGACACAGGGGGCAATGGTGGCTTTTCATGGGGGACAGTGTGGGGAAGTGGCTAAGAATGGGTTTTAAATGGGGCGTTAGTGTAAGAAAGAGCTGGGTTCGGATCTCAGCTTCACAGTTTTCTAGCACTGACCCACTGCAGAAGAGTGAGAATTAATTCGGTTAATGCTTAGCATAGTCACCGCTATGTGGCATGCGTGTTTATTATGTGATGTTCAATGAGAAGAGAGAAAATGGAATAGAGGGACCCAAGGCTGATAAATGAGAAGGGCAGCTGCTGGTATGGTCCAAACCAAAGAGTTGCAGGATCTACTTTCAGGATGGCACATACTCACTTGATGCTGCTGTTGGCTGGAGGCCTCGGCACATAGGCCTCTACGTAGGGCTGCTTGAGTGTTCTCACAACATGGGAGCTGGTTTCCGTGCAAGAAAGTGATCTGGGAGAAAACAAGGAGGAAGCCGCTCGTCCTTATGACCTGACCTTGAAAGTCACACTGTGTCGTTTCTGCAATATTCTATTGGTTACACCCCTTGGCCCTGTTCAAGTGGGAGGAGACTCAGAATGTGTAAACCAAGAGGTGAGGTTCATGAGGACCACATCAGAGCCTGGTTACCATATGAGGCTCGTTCACCTTCATTTCTAAGATAGAGGAAACTCAGGCTCAGCAGGTATTACTCTAGTCATCCAAAGCAGAGGCTCGAACCCTGATTTCCCCCTTCTCTGAGCCCAACAACTTTCCACGACCCCCAAGCTCCTTGGAGAAGAACCCACTGGTGGTAAAGCCTAGGTCTGTGTGCTCCAAGCTGGGGGGAAGGGAGGGGTGACAATCAGGCCTCCCAGGCCTGAGAAATAAATATAATCACATGTTTGCCTCAGCAGAAAGAAAGCTTCTAGGCGGGTGGGGGAGGGAGGGGCTCTCTTCATCTAAACACGCTTCTGCCCTCATGGGCTATGTTTTCCATTTAAAACCACACTCGGTATGGCTGGGAAAATATGCTTGATCCGGGTGCATTTTTTCGGAAATTCAACCTGTTGGGGTTCTTGCCCCTTCCCCAGTGCCCCTAAGAGTGGGCTTATCCCACCCCCTCCCCACAGCCGTAGTGGCTCACTCCCAGGGTGGTCTCAGACCCCTGTCTCACCCTCTCTGAGCCCCCAGGAACTGGGGCAGCTGCCAAGTCTCTTCTGGTGTTGGAACAACATTGGTCTTCACGTCTTGATGTCACAGACTTTGGGGAAGAGCTGCCTTAAGCCAGGGAGACTTCTGCTTTCAAAAGGGCCTGAGGGCAGGGACTAGGCCTCCCTCAATAGACTGAAGTTTCCTAAGGGCCTGTATCTCCCAGTAAGTGGTAGCCCCCCAGAACGGGGCTGCACCTCCTTTCTCAGGGGACAGTGGAGAGATGGTCAATGGCTGACGGCTAGAGCAGGATGAGGAGGTGGCTGGGGGTCCTCCCATTCCTTTTGCTCTTTTCCTCCAGTGCCCTCTCCCCAGTTCGCTTTCTCCTAGTTAGCAGCCTTGGCCTGAGGAAAAAGAGGGTCAGTGAAGAAATACAATGAGGAAGCCGAAGAGAGGCCAAGGCGATAGCTCTGAGAATGGTACACTCCAGTCTCCATCCACTCCCTTTCGTAGGCATTCCCCAGCCCCTTGCCTGTCCCTGCTCCCTCAGCCTCCCCAGCTAGATGGACTTCACAGAGCTTCAGAGTTAGAAGGGACCCTTGGGCTCAATATGCAAATGGAGAAACTAAGCCTCAGAAAAGGAACAAAGTGCCCTCTAAGTTAGCTACAGAAGGCAAGCAGATTCCCTCAAGTGAGGGCACTAGACAGAGCTGGCAGTGACCACGATCAGGGTCAAAGATCACCAGATCCCTTCAGAAAGCCTAACCTTCCTAAAAGGAGGAAGGAGAGGAGAAGAAGAAGCAGAGGGTGCTCAGAAATTTCAGGGAATTTTCTTGGTGGGTGGCTGGATGAAGGTTGTGTAGGGTCCCTTGAGGGAAGAGACAGAAATGAACAGCAAGAGGAACAGCAAGAGGACCGATGAAACCAACTCTCTAGGCCTCAGTTTTTCCATCTAGAAAATAGGGATTAGTTTCCCTAGTCTGGCCCCACTGCTAATTGTAGATCAGAGCCTTACCCTGTTGGCCCTAAGCCTCTAAGCACCAAGGACATGAACTTGGCCTCCTCTCTCCTGGCCCCTGATCCATAGTTTCCTCTATAGTGGGGTGAGGGAAGGAAAATAAATCCTGTGGGAGGATTCAGGTCATTCAGGTCACTTGAGAGCTCAAATTGCAGCAGTGTGGATGGTTCCCAGGTTAGGACTTCCTGGCCTAGTGGGCAGTGGCCCCGCAGGGCCTATCAGGAGGGAGGGAGATCCTCTCTCCTGACACAGCCTTTTTTTGCTCCTCTTCCTTGGGGGCAGGGGAGAAGTGTGGTGGTGTGGGGGATGCTAGACTCCTGGACACTGCTGGATTGCCCCTCCCCGCCAGCTTCATAAATCCACAATCCACCTGTCCATTACTAAGCCACAGAGACCTTGAACAGGGAGAAAGTGGCATCCTCTGGTAAACACCCCCACCCCGAACCCGGGGAGAGGGGCATTCTCTGGTAAGCACCCCCACCCTCAACCCGCCACCACCACAGCTCTGGCCCTGTGTTTCCTGCATGGGGGAGGCAGTGGGGTGAGATGAGGTTCACAGAGAGAAGGTGGGTGTGGACCAGCTGTCCAACTGTGGGGTATGGAGGGCATGGAGAAAACAAGCCTTTCACTAAAAAAGAAGAAAAATATTCTATTAGGAAAAGCTGGTGGCAAGATCTGCCCTTTGAGTCTTTCATTCAACCTTCACAATTCTGAAAGAGACCCAGACACCCCTGAAAAATGGCAGCCAGTGCAGGGAAGGCTGCGAAAGGGAGTGCATGGAGACTGGAGTACCATTCTCAGAAAGCTCAGGGAAGAACTCAGTGGGGGAGGGCTGATTTCCAAACAAATAAATACAAATTTATCAGGTGGTGTTAAGGATTTGAAGACAATGAAATAGATTGGTATGATAGAGAGTGTCTGGGGGCTACAACAGATGGCATGATCAAGGAGGGCTTCTCTGAGGAGGTGATCTTTAAACTGACACCTGAAAGCCAAGAAAGGGCCAGCCGGGGGAAGCATTCTAGGCAGAAAGAACAGCTGGTGTAAAAGCCGTGAACTGGAAATAAGCTTGGTAGATTTTGAGCCAGAGTAAGAAGGCCAGAGTGAGTGGCACTTAGGACATTGAAAGGTAAGGCGAGGAGGTTGAATTTTCTGCTAAATGTTATGGGAAACCACGAGAGGGTTTTGAGAAGGGAGTGACGAGATCTGATTTATGTTTTTAAAAAATTGAACTGCAGTGTGGAGAATGGATTATAGGTGCCAGAGTGGAGACCGAGAGGGGAGGCCTGACCTGAGCTCTTGCAGTGTCTGGCTGACAGCCGCTGGCGGCAGTGGAGACAGAGGGAAGAGCCCGATGAGGGTTTGGTTTAGAATGAGAGCCAGCAGGCCCTGATGACAACTGGATGTGGCTGAGGGTCAAAGGGAGGAGTGGAAATGACGCCTGGCGTGAGCAGCTGAGAGGCTGTGGTGGTGCCTAGCTGTGGACTATTCTCCATTTGTCTCTTGCCGAAAGCCCAGGCCTCCCTCTGCAGATGCCACAGGACAGTTGTTCATTCATGGATTCCCACAGGAGGTATTTCTGAAGCTCCAGCCAGACCACTTCCAGCCCCCAGTTCTGCCCTGACTAGCCCCTGCCCTATTTTTGACAGTCAGGGTAGACAGCTGCCCTCTGCCCAGCCTGGGGGGTGTGGCCTCATATACTACCTCAGCCCAGATGTGGGGTACAGACACCAGGGGCCTTGGAGAGCTCGGAAACCTCTCTATGTAGTGAGATACTCTAGAGAAAGGGGCCAGGAGTGTTCCTTGCCAGGGAGTGGAGTCCGTACCAATCCTTGTACCCAAGAGGGGAGGCACCAATGAATGACAGACTCATAGGGGTCTTGGGTACCTGGTCTAAGACACTGCCAGAGGAAAATCCCCAAGAGTGTCGATGCCTAGGGGTGATTGTCTTCTACTAAAGGTCCTGAGATATGGAGTTTCAGACTGGTTAGGTGACTTATAGAAGGTCACAGCAATCTCTCAAAACCTCAGGTCTCTTTTGTCTTGTCCTGGACAGTTTAAGAGGAAGCTTCAGAGTACTGTTACAGATCTCTGCTCTGAGTCACTCGCCAGCCTCATCTCTCACAATTCTGTTTCCTTTGAATCAAACCCTCGTTTGCTTCCAAATTTTTGCCTAAGCCTTTCCTCCTGCCCCCAATGCTCTTCCCATTTCCAACTGTATCCATCTCCTTCTCTTCTAGAAAACCACCGCTCACCTCTTACACCTGCCTGGATGTTCCCTGTGTGCTCCCTGAGACCTAAGGCCCACACAGCCCTCGGATGCCCCTCCGTGGCAGGGGTGGGGTGGGAAGCATCAGACAGCAGCTCTGTACTGGGGTCTCCCTGCTTCCAACTCAGAGCCCCAGACTGTCAGTCAGTGATGGATGCTGGGCAGCGGTCCCTTGGAACAGATCCTGGATCTAAAAGCCTCACGCAGCCATCCTGGGCGGGAGGCGGGGGAGGGACACCGGGGTCCCCCAGAGCCCAGCTCCTGGCCATGAATCAGGCAGCCAGAAGAGCCAATTAGCTCAGACAAGAGCCCAGTGATGAATCATGAGCCCATTAGTAGGCCAGCTCGCCCCTCCCCCAGCTCTGGGGAGGGGTCTTGGCCAGGGATGGGGGATGGGATGGGGGGGTCCTTCTTCTCTGCAGACCGCCTTTTCCTCCACAGAGCCCCCCCCCCTCAGAACTGCCAAGAAGACCCTCCCACTGCAGATGCTGCTTTGGACAGGGTGGTGCTCTGGTCATTTGCATTCATTTGCATGGAGCAAGGACATTGGAGGTCCCTCAGGCATGTCTCCCACTCCACCAGTCTGGTTCAGACTGAGAAAAGACCTGCTGGGTGACCTCTTAGCCTGACCCTTTACTCCACCCTCCAGGGACAGAGGGCTAGACCTGGGTTGGCAGGTAGTATGAAATGTGAGCCCTGGATCCAGCTTCAGGGTTCACCCAAGTCAGCCCCTGTCATCCAAACCTGGCCCTCCTCCAACAGGGAGGGAGATGAAGCCCATAGAAGGTAAGGGGTTTATCAGAGACCCAGTTCAGCCAGGTAGTAGATGACCATACCTGTCAGTCTAACCAGTGCCTGAAGCTAGCTCCCTGAGCCTTTGCTGGTCTCTGTGTTCATGTCATTCAAAGTAGGCTGAAGCTTCAAAGCTGGACTCTGGTGACTGGTCAATGGTTGGCATCAAGTCCATGTTGGGCAGTGGCAGGGGAGGAAGAGTGTGCCCTCTCTCTGGACACTCTTAGGTAGTAAGATCAGAGTTGAAGAACTCGAGATTGCAGAGAGGGAGTCAAAGAAGGTGGAGGGAGAAATGAAACAGCCAGAACTTTAAATGTTGTGTGACGACTTGGCCAATGACTTGGCCCTGGTGTCTGTCACCTGGACAATTCCAGTTCTAGCCAATGACCAAGTCAGTAATGAGTGGTTACTGGAATAAACCACTCTCTTTTAATAGCTGATCCTCACTATTACTTGCTCCATTTTATAGGTGAGATTATTAGGTTTGGAGAGGGTAAGGGACTTGTCCAAAGTCTCAGAGCAAGAACATGAGAATCAGATTTGAACCCAAGTCTGGCTGACTTCAGTGCTTGAGCAGGTAATCTCTGCACCCCAGGACCCCAATTCTGTCCTGAACTTAGTCTCATTTATCCAACCGAGTAATTGACATCATAACCAGCTGTCACATAGGAGCCTCTAAATTTCAAAATTTAACATTTTGAAATCTGAACTCATCGTCACTCCCTCCCCAGCCCAATCTTCTCTCCTGCAAAAGGTACCTTCAGCTACTAGCTGCCCAAGCCAGCAACGTGAGGCTAGTCACCTTCTCTCCCTTTCTTCCTCCATGACTGACCAGGCATGTGAGTGTAGAATCTGGTCTGTTCCATCTATGAAATAGGCCCCTTATTGAACCTCTACTCCTCAACTGTGTGGCAGTGGTGTGGCTCGGGCCCTGGGCCTCTCTCACTTGGATGACTCCAGGACTCTCCCAGTAGGCCTCCAGTATCCCCCCAACTCAGTTCCTTCTTCCATGTTCTGTCATAGAACACATCCTTGAAGATAATCTAATCCTTCCCTTCCTATTTTAAAAGTGATGGTTCCCCATAATTTTCAAGATAAAGCATCAAGGAGCCTCCACAAGTGGGCCTACTTCTGGCCACCTCTCTCTTAATACCCAGTGAGCTACTGGCCACATGGGACTACTCACCTGCCCAGCAGGTACCAAGGTTTGCATTCCTCTTAGCCTTTCCCCCCTCTGTGCTTCAGCCAGAAATGCTTCTTTCCCATCTCCTCCTGGCAAACTTGTATTCCTCCTTCTATGATCGGTTAAATGTCACCTCCTCAGTGAAACTTCTCCTGCCTGCCCAGGCAGGATAAATTGCCCCCTCCTCTGTGCTCCCACAGCACTTTGCTCTCCCACAAACTGCTTGCCTAGCACTTCCACACCCGCTAGTGCAGTTAGTGGGTATCTGCCTGCCCCCCTTGCCTGAGAGGCAGGGGCCATGGCTTGCTCAACTGAGCTTCCCTGATAAGGTCTGGCACATCAGAGATGTTCAATAAAGGTTTGATAGATGGATGGACCGCCCTCTCACTCTTCTTTCTCTATTCTCCTACTTCCTGTTCTGGACTCACTCCAGAGTCAAAACTGTCCAGTTAAAGGAGTCGTGCTGGAAGGCAATCCCGGGAGTTGACCATGGTCTACATGACCCCTGGAACTGCAAGTACCTGATCTGGACAACAACATGGACCAGAAAACACAGATTGGAGTCAGGGAATCTGGATTCTGAACGGAAGTGTAAGACCTTGAACAAGTCACTTCTCTTCTGTGGTCTCAGTGTCCTTCCTCATGTTAAGAGGGGGTGTGGGTAAAAGGCAGATGACACTTCTAAAGTCCCTTTCAGCTCTGATGTTGTTTTATGAATTTATTGTTTTATGAATCCACGACCAAAGGAGAGCCCTAGACAGTTGGCATATTATGTGAATGAGAAGCAAGAGCTATTTCTTGGGGATGGGCTGTCCAAGGCTGGCAAGCAGCTGTCTGGGAGGTAGCTCCTGGGAGAATGAGGGACCAGTAGGAGAGGAGGTCGGTGTGGGCACACACTGATAGCATGTCTCTGCCTCTTGCGATTCAGTTAATTGTGAAAATCAATGGTCTGGCCAGAGGCAGGAGCCAGAGGAAAGCCTGGGGGTGGAGACTCCCAGGGAATGAATGGGATGGGGCAGGTATCCTTTCTGCATTCTCTCCCCAGGGCTGTTCCAGAGATTCTATAGACAGAACAAGGTCCAGGAGGGCTAGAGCTCAGGAGGGCAGTGTAAGAGGGGAAAGCCTGCTATTAGAATTTGGTTGGGGGACCGGGAAAATTTGGGGTGCTATGAAAATAGTCATATGCAAATTAAAGAAAACCTCCTTGCTGCATTTCCTCCCCATCCACCCTGAATCCAGACCTGGGTTCTAGTGTGGGCTCTGCTACTAACTAACTCATTGTGTGATCTTAAACAATTCCCTATTTGCCTTTGAACCTCTGTTTCCCCATCTGTAAAATAATGGTTGTTCTTGACCATTTCTGAGAGCCAAGGGCCTGGCACAGTATGTGGTCCCACCAAGGGTCCAGCCAGCCTCCACATGTTTACTACCTCTGACCATTCCACCCAGGTATCTCCTGCAGGCCCAGGTTCTTTCCATGTCGGGCTGGCTTTTCTGGGCTCCTTCTCAAAGCAAACCTTGTTCCCCTCTGCTTCCCTAATTCTACTTCCAGGAGGGCCTTCCAGCCTCTCTGAGTCAGTCAGCTGGCAGAACCAACTGATTTTAATTTTCACAATCAGGCACAGGGAGCATAGGTTGTTGTAGGACAGCCCAGACCTCCCACCGTTTCCCCCTCCTCATCTTCCAACTGATACCACTCCAATGCTCTCTCACTGCACAGGAGGACGGGAACAGCTACTGGGTGTCCTGAGGGAGGTGGGAGAGGAGGACCCTAGTGGTGATGGTAGGAAACCAAGGGGAGCCTGGGGGTGGAGAGGACTCTGGTTGGGGGGATGGAGGACCCTTGTGGGAGTAGAGGAAAGAGGAGGAGTAGAGAGCTGCAATAAACCCCTCTCCTTTAATCAGCAAGCCTCCCAAGATGAAATAGTACTCCATTTGATGGGGTAGAAAGGAGGTGCCAGTGTTGAATCTGAACCTGGACAGAGCTGTTCCCTAGGCAGTGAGCCCCCAGCCCACCCCTTTGATCGCCCCTCACCGGCTCCCTAAGAGGTTGTTAACATCTTTCTTTATGGGGCTGGGGATGCAGCCAAGACTCACACCTCATCTGGGCCTTGGGCGGCTGCCTTTGTACTTCTCCTCCTGCCAGGCGCCTACCATGGAGATCACCGTGGCCCCCCTCCACAGGACTGTAAATGTGCAGTAGTTAGGTGATCTGATGGAAAGGGCAGTCTGAGCTCTTGGGGAGCTCCCAGTCTGGTAGGGGACAGGTGGGACACACACCTCAGTTGACAGATTAAAGAGACAGTCCAGAAGGACAGAGCCTCTGGTGGGCTTCCTAGAGGAGGCAAGGTGAGGCCAAAGGAAAAGAGTAAAGGTCTATGGTGAGACTGGGTGAGGGGAGAGGGGTTTGCAGGGGAGGTGTGGAGGTCTGCAGACCCCTCTGGAGTGTTGAAGAGGTGGTAAGGAGGTAAAGCAGGAAGTTTTTACCTCAAAAGCTAAGATGGCTGTGCTGAGTCTCAGTTGACTCATCTGTAAAAATGGGCCTGATGCCTGCCTCCCTAGTTGCTGTGAGAAGTAGCCAAGACCCTATCTATAAAGGCCCTGGCTAGAGATCACACTCTGTCCTCACTCATTTCCTGTCCTCCCTCCATCATCCCCCCACCACCCCTCTAAACCCAAAGGGGCCAGCCCCCTCTCTGTGTCTTAGCATCTGGCCTCATCTGGAAACATCTGCCTCTTTTGCATGGGGTCTCAGTTAAGGCTCTGAAGGAAGAGCCAGCGGGGGCCAGTACTGAGGTGGGGGCAGCTGACGGAAAGAGCAGGAGGTACATCTTCCTCTCCCCTGCCTCCCCCAGGCCTCATTCAACACAGATCTGCCCTTAATCTCCTCATGTCCCCTCACTCCTGGCTGCCCCCAATACACACCTGCTTTCTCTATTAACTCTTCAGTGTAGCCCCTCCAGTGCCCTCAGTAGAGGCCTCTACTTTTCTTTTTCCAGTTTTTCCTTCGATGGCTGCCCCACCATGGAGTCTCCAATTTTGTTTCCAAACTTCTAGCCAATTTCATATTTTACTCTGTAACACATCCAGGTTGTTCTATGGGAAAATATTTTATCTCCCAGTTAAATTACCAGACTTTTCCCTGAAATATCCCTGAGCGAGCGCCAGTGCCCTTTTTCACCTTTTGGCTTTGCCAACTGACACCACCTGATGAGGACCTGGGGGACCCTGTCCCCCGATTTGAGCCGTGCCGCAGGGCTCACTGGGGACACAGAATTCGTAGAGCCTCCTTTCTGCCCAGGAGAAGAAGGCAAGGGCATTAAGTGGAGCAGCAGAGAGTATGGGGCAAGGAGGAGGCCAGTAATCCTGTGTCCTGCCCCACCCGGTCGAATCTAAGCTGTCCTTAGTGCCAAGGGACTGGACCTTTGACAACATAATGGACTAAAAATAAACTAGGCACGACCACTTAAACCTTAGAACCGAGTGTCTCGACTTGAGTTCCAATGCCCCAGTGAGGTGGCAGGCTGACCCCATGTTACTTCTGGGGATGAGCAATGAACCCCATGAGTGATAGTGAAAAAACAGCGAAGGACCACTTGATTTAATCTGAAATAATTTATTGATTCTTGAAAAGAGAAAGGAGAGGAAGCCAACCAAAGCTATGGGCTGCCAGTTGAGTAAGTCATCAAGAGTCTTCTTGGATCAGAGATGTGGTTCAATTTGCAGCAGTTAGCATCTTCCGCCTTGGAGAAGAGTTCCTGGGGGACCTTGCCTTCTCCCTTGACTGCAAGCTCACTGAGGACAGAGACTGTGATTGGCAGGGTGCCTGACTAGGAGAGGGTTCTGTTCCTCTTGCGTAGACTGTCAGTTCAGCCTCCCAAGTGCTTTCTCTGCCTCTGTCTTGGCTCCTCCAGTTCACCTAAACACCCACTAGATCCTCTGACTCTGCTTAAATGCCTTCAGGGACTCTCCATAGTTACAGTGGTAATTCTCAAAGTGTACCCTGGGGCACATCAGTCCCAAGGGATGCTCCTGCAGAAATGGATTGGGGGCCAAATAAGTCTGGAAATGCTCTTCACAAGAGCCTCCCATCCCTTGGAGACTCACATTCCACTTGAGCATAATAAAGGCTCTGAGAAGTCCTGTAAAGATAGCGTGTAGTTCGTTTGGCATGTTTCACATAACTTTCTCTATCTTATTCCATCACACACAATCATTTTTGCAAGAACTACCTATAAACAGCCAATAAGCATCCCCATGGAACATACTTCGGGAAGCAGTGAACTGAATGGTAAAGCCCGAAGTCCATTTGGGGAGAGGAGGTATAGCTGTGACATGACAAGTCCCTGCCTGAGGGAGTGTGGGTCTGTGGGAGCACTCGAGGAACAGCACTGGCCTAGAGCACCAAAAGGAAGGTATGGCTGTGGGTGATAAGGCAGAGACTATGAGTCAGAAGATTCCACCAGCTGCTCTCTTGTCTGAATATGGATGTCCTGGGAAAGGGTGTGTGTTTCTGGCCTGGCATATCCTGAGTGAATCTTAGCCTCTCATCAGACCCAGGAGTCCCCAAGTAGGGGGTCACTGAGATGGTAGGCAATTATGAGATCTTCCCCCAACAGAATATTTCACTAGATAGTCATGGAGGTCACGCTCTGATGGATCAGTGACGGCAGGAGCCTTCGACGGCAGGAAAAGCACAGGCTTCAGAGGCAATCCTGGGCTCCCAGTCTGATCCCATCACCTACTAGGAACTGTGGGGCCTTGGGTAAGTCATTTGATCTCTCTGAGCCTGTTTACTCCTCTGTAACATGGGGAAGTAACAACTGCTTTCAGCCTTGTTAGTGGAGTCGGGATTCAAATCAAGATCTCAATGCTTCCAAAGCCGGGTGGGTTTGTTACCCTGTGGTTTAAGTCTCAGCACTTCCAAAGTTCTAGAAATTCCCAAGGGAAGGATTAAGTTGCATTGTTCACTCATTCATTCAATCCAGATATATATCAGGCACCGACAATGTGCCAGGTGCTGAGGAGACAACGCTAAAAAACAAGCCAGGTCTCTGCCTGCATGGAGTTCACAGTCTGGTGGGGACTGAATCATTTATTTATTTATTCAATACTAAGCCACTACTGTGGGCCAGGCACTGTGCTGAGCTCAGACCCTGTGTATTGTGTTTGCAAAACACTTTTGCCATCATCCTTTCATTTGTTTCCCATGACACACTGCTGAGATAGGAAGTACAAGGGTTACTACTCAATTTTGTAGACAGGGAACTAAAGGTTCAGGAAAACCAAGTAGAAAACTGAGCTGGGAATCAAAATCTCTTTTCTCTCTATAGGAATTCACTGAAGGCCTGCCCTGGCCTTCAATGCAGTGCAGATGTCCAGTCTGGATGTGTGGAGCTGACAGCCTTTGCCTGTGTGTCACTGTGGTCCTTAATCCTCTCTGAGACTCTGACCCTCCCCGCACCAAGCCCTCAGCCATAGACCTTCCACAGAACAGAATGAACATGCAACTGATTCCTTAAATTCCAGCTTCTCAGCTATCCCCCTTAGCAGCCAGGAATCCTTCCTGCCCTGAAACTTCCATACCTTACAGGCCAAGGCTGGTCCCTCCAGGGGACCTCCTTTGAGTGGAGTCATGCTCAGGGAAGACCAGGATGCTTCAGTCCTTCCCCAAATGCCAGTGGGGGAGCCAAAGGCACAGCAGACCCTGCACCACCAGCTGAGCAGGTCTCACTGTGGGGCCATGCTGGGGCTGGGAGGAGGGACAGGAGCCAAGCAGAACTTACAAAGCCAATGGGGCTAGCAACTGGAGTGGGAGAGGAAGACAGAGTAATGAGGGGCAGAACGATGAGTACAAACTGATAGCAAGATGGGATACTAGAGGAAGGTCCTAGGATTGGGAGGGGGCAATATCATCTAACACCCAACTTGCTGTCAGCTTAAATGAGCACATCCCACTGGGCCAGAGGACTGACAAATTCAGCCATCCTCAAACTCCTTCTGCATGCCCCCATCTTCCACTCTCTCCTTCACCTCCTCCCTGTTCCTCTACCTCCTCCAGCAAGACTTCCTCTCCACCAGAATGTTCCCTATGTATCTGCCTAGCTCCTGTACCTACACTCTCCCCGCACCCTCCGTGTCCTGAGCATGCTCAATCTCCTTCATCACATGGGGACCCCAGGAGGTGAGTCAATGCCCAATACCGTAGAGGTTTCTGGAAAGCATCCCGTCTTCAGGTACAGAGTGTGGAAACTCCTTCGAAGCTCCCTTCACCTGCCTCTCCTGCCTCCTGAGCTAGCCCCAGCTTCAGGGACTACCCCCTCATCTCCACCAGACCCTGACTGTTCTGCAGGTGTTCACAGCCTCTTTCCTGTGCTCCTGGCACATGGCCTTCTGCCTGGATCCTGTCTCCTCTTTCATTCCCGGGCCTTGGTTCTTACCATTACTCTTCTAGCCCTGTTGGCAATGAGCAGTATAATCCAGAGGTCCCCAACCCCAAGGCTGCAGATCGGTACCGGTCCATGGCCTGTTAGGAACCAGGCTGCACAGCAGGAGGTGAGTGGTAGGCGAGGGAACAAAGCTTCATCTGTATTTGCAGCTGTTTCCCAGCACTAGCAGCACTGCCTCAGCTCCACCTCACATCATCAGGCATTAGATTCTCATAGGAGCACCGGTCCCTGGTGCCAAAAAGGTTGGGAACTACTGGTCTAATCTAAATCATGCTCACTGCAATTTTAGGTGCATTTCTTACCTTCCCTACAGGTTCTGTAGGGGTATGGGTAGCCTGAAGGATTTGGGGTAGATCCAAGATACAACTCTCTGGTTAGGGGAGTATTCTTATACTATTCTTACAGTTTACTCCAGTGCCTTCCTGAGGAGAATTTTTGCCTCCATTAACATATTGCCAGGAAAAAGTAGAGCTTCTGATTTCTTCTTATAGATGAAAAATCGTGCGGGCAGGAATTGAGGAGTCATCCTTGACTTCACCTCCTCCCCTTACTAATCTCCTGCCAATTCCTAGTTCAAGCCAGCATCAGCCCTCACCTGCACCACTGCCATCACCTCCAAAGAGGTCTCCCACCTCCACTCTCATTACCCCCAACCTGCAGCCAACTTAAGATAATCACATCACCCCCCAACACAGCCCCACAATACTAAATGGCTGCCTCTGCTCTTAGATCAAGGTTTTAAACATGACCAAAAAGACTCAGTCTCTGCTCACCTCTCACTCTACACCTCCCCCTTGCTATTTGTACTCCAGGCACATCTTCCTTCTTGTAGCCCCTTGTACATGCTCCCTCCTGCCACAGGGCCTTTACACATACTGTTTTCTCTGCCTGGATGGTTCTACTATCTCCTTGGGTTTCAGGTAGGGCGTCATCTCCTTAAGGAAGCTCCTCCCCGTCCCTGGCTAGTCAGATGCTCCCTATATATTCTCAGAGCATCATGTTTTACCTTTCCTTTTCACTAATCATAATTGTCTGACTGCATTTGTGTGGCTATTTAATTGATGTCTGCTGTCCACCAGATTGCAGGCTCTTTGAGGGCAGGAGCCAAGTAAGCTTTGCTTTCTCTGTATCCCGATGGCTAGCACTGTGCCTGGCACATAATAGACTCAATAAATAGTTACTGTTTGAATGAGTGGGGCCCAAATGAGTGATACACCTGAAAGTCCCAGTGAAGCCTTGACCAAACTGGGACTAGGAATTCAGAGTTCTTGGGTTAACTCCCAGGAGCTTTTGGGGAAGCCACCATCACATGCCTTGCTGGATGAAGACAACTCCATCCCTCTGCTCGGCCCACAATTAGTTAATATTTGAAAACAGAGTTTGCTCCCTCAGGGACCAGGTGTGCTGGAGGGTGCCAACTGGAGTACTGAATCTCAGCACAGTCCCCACTGCTGCTGCTCCCTCGCAGTGGTCTGGTTCCTGGCCTTGGAAGCCCAGTGCTTGCTACTCCTTTACCTTTGAAATGGCCCTCCCTAGGTCCATCCCAAAACAGAGAAGTGGGAGACTTCAGTCATTGCTTGAAGAGGGGAGACTTGGTGGGAAGGAGAAGGATGCAGAAAGGAAGGGACAATAGAGCATCCATGAAAAACTCAGAGTGATGGGGAAAAGGCTTGTGGGAGGCAGAATATTTGTCATTTGGACAAACAACACCCAAGGGGAGACACCTTGGGAAAGTGATTCACCCTCTCTGGTCTTTGGGTTGCCCCAGGGAGCATCACAATCTCCCTCTTTAGCATCTCTCCCATGGGAAGGGAAGAGAGAAAGAAAAGGACATCTACTGTCCAGACAGAGCCAGGCAGGCTCTTTAAGGCAATCCTGGAGGGCTCCCTGGAGTAGAATTGCTTCATAGAAGCCCCAGGCAGCTTAGGAAGGTAGCTGAAAAGCAGGAGACAGCAGACAAGAAAAGGTAGTGTGACCAAAGTAGAAGGAAGAGTACAAAGGAGATAGGAATCACCTTACTGCATTAATATGTTCGGTCATATCACTCTCTTCTCAAAACCCTCCAGAGGCCTCCATCTCACTCAGAGAAAAACCAAACACTTTCCCCCCTGCCCTCATCTCCTACTCCCCACCCACCCTGACCCGCACTGTTCAGCCACACTGGCTTCCTCCCCAGTCCTTGAACACACGCTCCTTAGGCTGCTTCCTCCTCCTAGAACCGTCTTCCTTACACAGCCCCACAGCTCACTCCCTCAGCTCCTGCAAGATGGCTTGTGTCACTTTCTCAAGGACACCTCATCTGATAATGCTATTTAAAATTGTACCCCTTCCCCAGCCAGCATTGGTACTCCCCATTCCCTTTACCTTGCTTTTCCCCTTTCCTATAGCCCTTAACAATCTTCTCACATACTCTACAATTTACTTATTCTCTCTCATGAGAAAACAAGCTCCACAGGGCAAGAATAATTGTCTGTTGGTTTGCTAATAAAACATCAGCACCTGAGAATACCTGGCACAAAGTAGGTGCTCAATAAATATTGGTCAAATAACTGACTAAAAGGACAGAGGGTGTTACTGGGGCTAGAAATGGAGTAGAAAATTATTTTTTTCAGGCTGCTTGGTCAGCTGAGGGTAAAGGAGACCAGAGTGGGCCACCCAGCATTCAGAACAAAACTGTCCTACTTGCTATCACATCTGTCCCAGCTCTCTCCTCCCTCCCTCCTGAGTCCTCTCTAGTTGATGGTGCTCATGGCATCTGGCATCCATCAGTCCCTTCCAGAAGTCCCTGTGAAACAAAGGAGGTGGCTAAAGCATTCCCAGATTGGGGGCAGACGGGGGTGTGTGAGTGAGCTGCCCTGTCCCCAAGCCCTCCCACCTCAGCCCTGCCCAGAGCTACCAGCCCACTGGCTTCACCACCCCCAACACCCCATGGGCCTGGAGGAGGTTACTGCCAACCACACACAACTCCTGGATTCAGATTTGAGGGAGGAGGAGGGGAGCTGGCAGGAGGAAACAGAGGCAAGCAAATGGGACCTGACAGGGGCCGGGCACCTCGGGCAAAGAATGTAAATAAAAATCAGTAAATATTTAGGGGAAATGGAGCAGGAAGTGGGAGAGGGAGGAGTGGAGGGGACGTGTTGGATTTCCAACAACATCTGGAGGGCAGTCCCCTCCACCTCCTCCCCCACATCCCATGCCACTCCATGTCGGGGCTCACAGTGTGAGAGAGGGTGCTGGCTCATGGGTGTGTGTGTCTGCGCCGGGCTGTCTGGATACATTTGTGCATGGGGGTGAGTTTGATGGCTTGGACTGTTTGTTTGGCCAAGGGCACACAAGGTCAGCCTTACCCAGTCACAAACAATGCTTCCCTCTGGGTAGTTAGTGTCCTCCCTTCCACAGGGCCCTGCTGTGAGCCAGGTAATGGGCATTCTGGGAAAAATCAGGGTTCCTATCCTCGAGGAGCTTCTAATGAAAGGATGATGACAAGACATCATCCAGATGTCAGCTCATGGGGCTGCAAACCCAGGTCAAGGGGTAGTGACATGAAATGGAGATC
This sequence comes from Macroglossus sobrinus, assembly GCA_004027375.1. Taxonomy (NCBI): domain Eukaryota; kingdom Metazoa; phylum Chordata; class Mammalia; order Chiroptera; family Pteropodidae; genus Macroglossus; species Macroglossus sobrinus. The sequence goes on from PVKZ01002138.1 coordinate 25,549, forward strand.
AGGGAGGGCTTCCTGGATGAGGGCTTCCTGGAGGAGGGAGACATGGATGAGAAAAGAAGTAAGAGAGAAGTAAGAGTATAAAACATCGATGAGCAAGGTAATGAGGATGATGGAGGAGGAGGACAAAGAGTTTGAAGCTTTGCCTAGCCCCAGGAGGAAAGATAAACCAAGAGCCCAACTATGCAGCCAGGAGCATGAGAGTGGACATGGGAGGATGGACCAGGCTCTGTATCACCATCATTTTTTTCCATAACTTCCTGATGAAACTTTTCCTGGACAGAGATTATGTCTTCCTTCCTCTTCAGCCCCTGCCACCCCAGAAGTACAGCTCAGAACCCAGAAGCCTGGAGTCTCATGAGTCCCACTCCATCAGGTTTAGGGGAGGAAACAGAGGCCAAGAGAAAAGAAATGACCTGTCCATGGGCCCATGGGTGGCACTGAGTGGTACATTGGGGGCTAGAATCCAGGGCCCCTGACTCATGAGGAGGAAGTAGGGGGTGGGTGGAGAGGTCCTTATTTCTCTGTGCCACTCCAGGCTTTGCCTTGAGAGCTCAATGTGTGTCTGGGCTGTTGGCAGATGACGTTGGAGAACCAGTGTCCAGCCCATCCTTGCACGTGCATTCCCACTCTGCTTGCTAATTCAACACTCACCACTGATGTCCTTTGCTATGGCCCTTTCCCCCCAGGGACATTGGATAGCTCTGGCATAATAAAGAGGGAGCCCTTGAACTGGAGATGGATAGCCATTATCCTGATTGTGCCTAGAGCAGAGAGAAAGTAGATGAAGGCTCAGCCCAGGCCCTTAAGAGAGCTGAGGCATAACCTGGTAGCACATAAGTGAAGGGATAGAAACCATTCATTCATTCATTCATTCATCAACTAGGCTTCAAGCACCTGCAGCGGACTGGCCCCTTGATGCTTGAGGGACAGCAAGGAGCAAAGCAGTATAAAACAGTGTTTTTCAGACTATGCTTCATGGACCCTTCTTAGATGCTGCCATGGTCAGGGAGGGAGGATGAGGAAGCTACCAAAGTAGCTTCTACCTTTCATTTGCTTTACTGATCAAACTTCTAGAAAGATTTTATTTGACAGCTCTCAATACTATTGGGGGGGAAATTTGAAAACCACTGCTTTCCCAGGGCAGAGAAGACAAATAGAGGTCACTGCTAGAACAAAGGAAAGCAAAGAGCATCTGCTTCTAACTTCAGAGCTGTGGGCTTCAGTGTCCCACTAACCTCTAATGAGGTTAGACCCCAGGAAGGACTAAACAGATTTCCAAGCTTTTCTCTTGTCATTGAAATTGGGTCAGCCTCCCGCTGTGGGGCCTGCCTCGTTGTGCAGGCCCACCCACCTCACAGTGAGGCTTCATCCGCTAGAAGTGCAGGGTCTCTAAAGAGAGTCTCAAGATTGGAGTGTCATCCTCCCATCTCCTGCTTCCAAGCTGGTGGAACAATAGGGACCTTTGTCCAGCAGGAGGATGCCCAAAGGGTGAGGTCACCCCCAACATGGCTGTTTTTGTACCAGAGCCAGGGAGATACCAAAGCTGAGTCCAGGCACCCGCCCCTCACTCCCTGTCCCCAAGCCCCTGGGCACCACTCCTCATGAAGAGCTTCCTCAGGACTGCTGACAAAGAGGGAGGCTGGTGTGGCCAACACTGGTGGAGGAAAGGAAGGTTCGAGATGGGTACACTTGGGAAGGGGACTAAGACAACATCCCCAGCTTATCGAGGGTGATAGTTCCTCCAGGAGCCAATGCAGCTTGGCCTGCAAAAATGGTTCTATACGCAAAAGGAAAAACTAAGGGCCCTGATGCTAGAGACCCCAGAAGCTTGCCTCAACTTTCAACCAAAAGTCCTTTGAGAAGGGGGACGAAGTTAAAATCCCCACACATATGGTCATAAGGAGGGCTTTAAAGGGACTCACCCAGCCCCAGCAGAACCCCCCTCCCCCCGCCCCAGAGAGGGAATCTGAGGAACAAAGAACAGGGAAAACTGGGGGCGGAGAAGGCAGGGAAAGTGTCTGCAGCCCGCAAGAGTAACAGAGCCAGAGTTCGAACCAGTTTCTGAGGAGCTGAGACGGGAGGCCTTCAGGAGGCACAGACGCCAGGATGGGGTGAGGATGATTAAGACAGAAAGGAAGGGCGGGAGGAGGTTCAAATGGAGTTGGGGGGAGATGTCACTGTGGTGTCACTGAGCACTAGGCTGGGATTTAGAGAACTGGGTTCTGGTCCTGGCTCTGCCTTTGATTCGCCCAGGCACCCTGGCTTGTTTTCCTCTCTCCCAGCGTCAGTTTCCCTCAATCTGTGCAATGAATCCCACCTGAGCCAAGTTCTAGTTATCCGGACTAAGAAGTCCTAGGCAGCAGGGTGCAGGAGTGCAGATCTGAGGCATTAGATCAGGGGCCCTTCTGGTCACCTGATGAAACATGGTGGGACAGGGCAGGACAGGAAGCATCCCCCCACACAACCTCCCTCTACCCAGCCGCTTGTGGGGAGTGGGGTAGGGAGCAGAGCTACACAGGAGCCAACCATGACACAGAGCTGGTTGGGAAGACAGTGGTGCTACTGGTGGAGAGTGAAGCTATCCAGAGGCCACCAACGTTGGGAGCCTGGAGGGATGGGTCACCCGCAGAGCTGAATGGGCAGCCACAGAGGGCTGAGAGCATGCTGGGAGCAGGGGCCAGTGACAGGATACTGAATGGTCTGACCAGGTCAACCTCTAAATATGGATTCTCAGACTTTGGGAGCAGACTGCCTCCCTGCCTGCTCCCCCCATTTATTCTGGTCCAGGCCCCACCCCATCTTGGTGGAATGTTGTGTGAGCTGAGAATAGTCATTGCTAGGGTCAAGAAAGGGAGGGTCGCCAGGGACTAATTGCCTTAAATAAATGAGCAATTAAGGCTGTTACAGGAAGTATCCAGACCCCCCTCCACCCACCACCCTGAAAGATCACCATGGCAACCACTGCTGACTCTGCTCCATGAAAGCTGTGCCTCTTGGTTGGTCCACATGGCTGTCATTCAGACAGTGAAGAGTGGAGAGGGCATGGTTTCAGTCAAGAAAAGTGGAAAAGGTAAAAGACTGCTATGAAGAGGAGGCAGAGGGGTGACTAAGGTGACCTCTGGAGAGGATTCTGGGTGATTTCTTCCAGTCAGTGGGGAAGAAAGGAAGAGCCTGGAGCACACTCCATAACTACAGCCTGCAGGACAGCTGCCCCTGTGGTAGGAACTGGGCCCAGTGGGTGAGGAGGCAGTTGTCAGGAGAAGTAGACTTTGCCAGGTCCTCATCTCCTATCAGCACTCCAGCCCCTCCCCCTACACTTCCTGTAATGGCGTCTCCAATGGGGAGGCCATTAGTCCTGCTCAGGGCAGCGCCTAAGTACTGTGGCTGATAAATATAACATGAGCCCATCGATTAGAATCCTCTAGTCCTGCAGCAACTCAGCTCCCTAATGGCTCCCCTCCCCTCCACACACTGACTAGCCACCCCACCCCCACACAGGGTTGCTTTCCTTGCTTACTTGGGACTGGGAGGAATATTATTTAGAGAAGCAGAGTGAGGTGACAGAGGCAACACCAAGGGCCCAGACTGAGGGGTTGCTGCTTGGAGAAAGGCTGGACCAGTCTGGGCCGCAAGGTGACCTGGAAGCTCCTCTCTCAATTGCAGGGAGCAAGGAGAGAAGCAGCCCTGGCTGGGAACACAGGTCATGGAGTGCAGAAGGCAGAGGGCCCTGACCTCTATAAAATGGATGGCACAGCTCCTGCTTTTTGGGGCTCTTCTGTCGACTTCAAAAAAGTTTGCAGTGAAACCAACTTAGACACTGTCACCATGCTCTCTCCTCCTCTGGGATCTCTCAGCACCCCCATGGCACATGTCCCAGACCTTCCTCATCTCTCCCAACTCTGATGTTCCAGCCTTCACTTCACTCATCTCTGGAGTGTCCACACTCCCTCCTCAGATTGGGAGCCTTGAGTGCAGGACAGTCTCCCCGGCTGCCTGGCATCCCAAAGCAGTAGGGACTGTCTTCCTTCTCTAGACTTGGGGGCTCTGGAAGTCATGAGCTATCTTCCCAAACCCCTAAATCCAGACTAGGAACTGCTCACCATAAAATAATCAGACCAATTAGGCCTTCAGACTTTAGTAAGCTCAGTGCTAGGAGCTGAGACAGCAGAACTGAAACAGCTCTGCATACCTCCCCCGAGTCCGAGACCCTTCAAGTCTCTGGCCAGCTGCTCCAAGACATCTGGAAGGGCCCCGGCAAGAGGTGCAGAAACAGCTCCTACCTGGGTGCCAGAGGGGGCCTTGGTGGGTGGGGACCCAGGCCTGGGAGGGGGCTGTGGTTTTGCAGAGCTGAGTCTCTGGGCAGAGGCTACCCACAGAATCTTCTAACAGGAAGGCTGAGCCAGGCTGGCTGCAGCCAGGAAGTTAATCCTTAATGTGCCTCTGGCCTCGCTGCTGTGCAGACTCACCACTTAAACACTCCAGGCCGGTGGGGACAAGCCACAGAGCCCACACTCTTTGCGGTGGGGTTTTGTACCGTGGCAGGCTGAGCACCAGTGATGCTAGGGAGCTCCAAGGGTGTCTGGTGACCTGAGTGGCTTTGAATGAGAGGAGTGGGCATGTGAGAGGCCAGGGTTGGGTCAGGCCCGTTTTCTGCTGTGTCCCCCACCCTTGGCCTCATCCTGACCTCTGTGTTTAGTGGGTTGGGAATTTGAGCATTCTTCTTTCCCATGTATCTAGTGGCAGCTATAGTGATGGTGGCTAGATTGCAAGAAGAACTTCCTCATGTGCATTGAGTGGAAGTCTAGAGTGAACATTCTTTAGGGAAGTGAAGAATTATCCTTTGAAGAAGTTTCTAGAAGGGAAGTTGGTTTTTGGAGAAATGGATGAAATCACAATAAGAGGATGCGCAGGCAAATTATGCCTTAGTCAGCTCTGGCTGCCATGACAAAATGTCACAGAATGAGTGGCTTAAACAACAGAAATTTATTTTCCTTGTGGTTCTGGAAGCTAGAAGTCCAAGATCAGGGTTCTAACCATTTTGATTTCTGACAAGACCTCTCTTCCTGGCTTTTAGATGGCCTTTCCTTTGGTGCATGTATGCAGAGAGCAGAAAAACATGAACTCTCCTGTGTCTTTTTTTTTATAAGGACACTAATTCTATGGGGCACGGACCCCATCCTGATGACCTCATTTAACCTTGATCTCTTTATAGGCCAAATATGCATATCTCCAAATACAGTCATGTTAGGGGTTAGGGTTTCAACATATGAATTTCCAGGGGGACACAGTTCAGTCCACTGCACAAGATGAGGTATATCTCTCCTTTTTTCCCAAATTGCACCTCATTTTTTAAGATGAGCTAGCTTGGGTTTCTCTAACTTGCCACACCAACTCTCTCCCACCCCTCTCCACCTCCCAGGAGGGTCTATATACCCAATCCCACCCTACTTTCTGTTTTTCTCCAGCTTCCTCTTCTCTAGTTCCTGTGGCCCAGGCCTGGGGCAGGACAGCCGAGCCTGGCCCCTCAATAGCTTGAATTCAGCCCCTAGCCCAAGCTATATTTAGCCTCAAGCATCAAACACTGGACAAAGCCACTTTGCAAGGAGCTCATGGGACAGAGTTGAGAGGGGGTTGCCCTTCCTGCCCCTTTCCCTTCCTGGGGATACCCCTCAGTTGCCCTTCTGGGGTTATCCGAAATACTATTCACAGGGCCATGGGCTAGGACTTTGTGGGACTTGCATTCTATTTCTAGGTGATCTGCTGGGAAGGGTGTTCTGAACTCACTGCCCCAACCCAAATGGGAACGCTCTAGACCAGTTTTACTTTCCTGTCCTCCCTGTGCATCAAAATCATCTAGGGAGCTTTAAAACTACAGAAGCCCAGGCCCTGCCCTAAACATTCTGATTTAATCGGTCTGGGTGAGGCCCTGGCATCCTTTTAAAAATCTCTCCAGGCAACTGTAATGTGCAGCCAAAATGGCAAGCTGCTGTTCTAGATCCTTGCCACTCAAAGCAGGTTCCCATATCAGTAGCATCAAGGGTAAGGGGAAGCTCATTAGACATGAAAATTCTTAGGCCCCATCCCAGCCTGCTGAATCAGAATCTGCATTTTAACAAGATCCCTGGGGGATTCCAAAGCTGGTTGAAGTTTGAGAGTCAGTGTTCTAGAAACTTCCACATGGTGGTTAAGACTCCAAATCTGTGCTTCTAAGTTGTTAAGGTAGCAAAAGGTTTCAGTCAGGCCGGAGCAACAAGAGGTTCTGCTGTTCATCCTCCCCATCCCTGCTTTATTCTTAAGAGAGGATTCTGATTTCTTGCACGGGTTCACCTCTTTCAGGTCCAAATCATGGACTCAGAGTGGTATCTTGGTCCTTCCTTCATTCCCCTATGTGTCCTCACACTCATACATGTCCTAGATCTCAGTCCCTATCCCCAAAGCAGTAGGATCTGCACTACTTATAAGCCATGCTCAGAGAGGTCCAGGAAAGTCTTGCATCTTATGACTAAACTCTCATCTTATCAGGAGCAACTTTTGGTGCTCAGCTCTCATTTCCACCAAAGAGCTATTCATATTCACTTGCTCTTTCAACATCAACAAAAGACTCCCCTATTTCCCCTATAAGGAACCTCAAGGGCCCCCAATCATCAGAAATTCTGTCTCACATCCAAACTAAATTCTCAAGATTCATTTCACTGCAAGTGTTTTATATGTGATTTGTGTCTTGCCTTTACTTAAAACCCTTCACTGCTCTGTTCCTCTTCCCCCTCACCCCATTCCCCTCCCACCACCTCTACCACCCCACTATAAGACAAAATGTAAAGTCCTTGGAGGAGCACTGATGTCCTGCAGAATCTCAAAGACCCTGCCCCTGTACAGAGCCTTAGCTCCTGCTACTATCCCCACCTGTACCCAAAACTAGAGCCAGACTCAGCTCCTGGCTGCAGAACACACACTGCTCTCTTGATGATGCTTCCTTTACACTAGAGCACTTTGAATTTTCTGTTCCCTAGCTGGAATGGCTTTTATCTCTTCTTTGCGTACCTCCCTGACAGGCTCCTATTCATCCTTCAAGTCCCAGATCAGGTCACCTCCCCCGGGAAGCTTTCCTTCATCCTCCAGGCACAGTAAGTGTTCCTCTCCTAACACCTATTACATTGTCTGTTGATGTCTATCTCTTCCACTAGTCTCTTCAAGATAAGAGGCAGTCTCATTCATCTTTGTAACTCCGGCACCTTAGTCTAACACATGGCAAGGAATAGAAGAAATAACAATATTTCTAACAATTATTGAGGGTTCATTTCATACCAGGCACCATACAAACCACTTTCTACATATTTTATTCACAGCAACCCCACAAGACAGGTATTTTTATCATCCCCATTTTATTGATGTGGAATCTGAGGCTCAGAGTGGCGAAGCGATTTGCCCAAGGTCTCACAGAGAATCATGGCACATGCAATTTGGTCTCAGTCTGTCAGGCTCCAGAGCTCATGGTCTTTACCACTGTCCTCTATATAGCTTGTTAGATGGATGATGGAATTAATGAATGGACAACTTAATTACTCCTTGGTGGGAATTGCCTAGAATCACCTCTTCATCAATAACTTCTTCTTCTTCCTCAGTGTCAATCTCATCTTTCTATGCTCCTTGTTATCTTCATCAGTTACCTTCATCTTTGCAGGAATCCAGTAACTAGTGTCCCGGCACAGTTGGCCTATCACATGGATTAGGACATCATTCCTGGGCTTCTGCTTTAGTTGAATAAATCTTGGGATTCAGACTGCTCTCGTTCAAATCCTGGCTCTGCCACTTCTTACCTGTGTGACCTTGGGCTTGTCACTTAACCTCTGAGAATCTTAGGGCAAGTTGTTTAATCTCTCTAAATCTTATTTTTACATACTGGGGCTAGGAATGGTACCTACCACTAAGAACTGTTAGAGGATTCATTGGGGTAAGTATGCAAAGGCCTAGCCCATAATAATGGCTTAGTTCATATTAGCTAGTAAGCTAAGGCCCAAGGGGAGACAGTGTTATTAGGGAAAGGTGAATTTCCTGGTTTAGACTTCTCTTCATTCTGCAAAGAGAGCAACAGACATGGCTACCTGGTCATGACCTTGATGAGGGGAGAGAGTTATCACACAGTGTGAAATTCTTTCACTCAAACTGATTGGAGTTGAGTGAAGCCATCCCCTCCTTCTGATTACTCTAGGAAGACCTCCTGAGACAGAGAGGAGAACTTTGAGAAGGATGGAGATAATGTTCAAGAGATAGTCCAGAAGGCCGAGGACTGAGAATGCAAGAAAGAGGCAAGTGTGCCGGGGCCCGTGGGGCCACCACGACTCTTCCCTGGGTGGCCGCCTGCCCCAATCTCCACCTCCCTCACAGTGCAGTGGGTGCTCTACTAAAACCTGGAGGTGACCCCTACCACATCCCAGCCTCATGCCTTGCTTCTTGGCCCTGGGACAGAGCATTGTTGGCACCATTCCCCCGGCAGTTGGGGGCAGGAGGACAAGAGGACAGAGAATGAGAAGAGGGACCTTTGTCCCAGCCCCCAGTGACAACCACTCCTCGGGTCAGGGCCAGGCCAAGCAACCAGTGTGCAGCCCCCTCCCTTAGCCCTTCCCTGCCCCATGAGGAATGTGTCCTCTGAGGCTCACCAGCCTGGTAGCAGGCTCCAGTTCACAGAGGGGGCTGTGTCCTGCCACCCATCCCCTCTGAAGCCCCCATTGTCAGGCGGGGTTTGGGGGCAGGCTGGGGGCATGTCTCAAAGGCCTAATGTTCTCAGAGGTGGGAAGGCCGAGGGGCCGCCCGGAAGGACTAGGCTAGGGGACACCTGGCTCTTCTCTGCCTCTCTGCCTGGAACCCTGGTTAGCCAGAAAGAAGGCTTTCCAGGAAGTGGGACAGTTATCAGGCATCCTCTGTATTTGCCTGCCTTGTGCTGAGCTGTTCTCCAAGCCTGGCAGACAGGCTAGAGGGGATTAAAAACAAACAAAAAGCAGGTGGATAAAATACTGCAAGCTAATTTGGTAAAGTTTTATGGAGGACCAGGCACCATGCTGTGGGTTTTCAATCATCACACCCACCTTGAAGCTGTGATTATTATCGTCATCCCTATATTGGAGATGAGGAAATTAGGTACACCTGCCCAAGGTGACACAGGCAGCAAGGGGCAGAGCCAGCTGAAATCAGACAGGTTAGTTGCAGAATCCATGTCTGCAATGACTATGTGAACCAGGACGGAAGGATGTGTATGGGGAAAAGTTATGGGGAAGGTAAAAGAGGTCCATATTGCTTAGACCCAGCCCCCGAGATAACTCCAACAACCCCAGAGGTCTCCCAATGACAGTGGAAAACACTGTTTTAAATCTTCTCCCAGGATCTGGCCTTCAGTGGGGTGTCTAACCCATGGTTTTGATTGCTATGGTCTGGGCCAATTGGGATCAAAGGACAATGGGGCTCATCTGCACACCCATCCCCCCACCCCCTTACTGCAGTTTTACCAGCTTCTACCAAAGGCCCCTCCAAGCTGGGTGGAAAGTACTAGTGCATTTTTTTCCTGGGGCATGAGGCCAGCACTGCTGGAGGAAATAAAGGCTTTGAAAGGAAAGCACAAGATGCCACTGATGGTTTTGATAAAAGCACCAGTATTCACTCATTGAACCACGTGTGGTACTTTTCAAAGTGACCTTCCAAAAAGTCTTCTAATGTTTTTGGAAACTCCTCCCATGAGCCAACTTAGAGCTAGCAACTCAGGCCTCTGGCTTTCCTGGAGGAAGGCAAAACTTCCTGCTGTGAGGAGTGAACTTGAGTTTAGGGGACAGCCAGGAGCCACCTGAGTCCAGTGTGATGAGTAAGAGATGCCTCCCTCCATTTGGGCAGGTGAGCACCATTCAGCACAGAGCCGTAGAGCAGGCATTCACCCAGGGCGCAGTGCCAGGCTGGGTGGCCATGGGGGTGGCCCGAAAGTGAACAATGGATCCAGGACCATCATTTGGAGGGTAAGAAAAACACCCATTCCTGAGCAGTCCAAAGCAATGTGGATACCACATGTGGGGCCTCCCACAGGGCATGACTTCTCTAGCTCTAGGATAGGATGAAGAACAGAAGTGTCATCCTGAGGTTCAAAATTCAGTACATTCTAGAGATTATCTCCAGAGTATGAGGAGGGACTTACAAAATCCAGGGTGGCTTCCCGGAGGAGGCAGGCTTTGACTTGGGCTTAAAAGGATGAGTAGGATTTGAACAGAGTTCAATAGAAAGGGGAGTCTAGGTAGAGGAGACAAGCTAGTTGGTACTATTTTCATTAAAATTAGTCAATAAATAAAATAAACCCTAGCCTAGAATAGTTGCCACAGGTGGGTAGGAGGTGCTCTAAAGTCACATTTAAAGTTCTGGCTGAGAAGTTAGACTTGAGTTTGCATTCAGCCTCAGTCATTTACTAGCCACGTGGCCTTGGACAAGTGACTAATCTCTCTCAGCCTCAGTTAGTTTGTCATCTATAAAATGAATATAGTAATAGTGCCTTCCTCATAAGATTTTGAGCATGAAACAAATTAAGTTCTGAGAAGCAGATGCTCAGTGATTGGCTCATGCATGGTAAGGGCCCAACCAGTGTCAGTTCTTATGACAATGGTACCATCTTCTTAAGAAGCTCCTAAAGGGACTAGAAAGGTTAGTTCTCAAAAAGGTCCCCAAGCTACTGTGAGTCATGAGGATCATGTGAGATTCCCCTTGCCCTGCTTCCCAACAGGGCTGTTGAGGAAGGAGATGACCTTTTGGGGTTCCATCCTCAGCAAATGGTCCCCATGGAGGACCATTTATCAGTTATCATAAAGGCCTATGGATTCTTCTAAAACAATTCTTCCCGCTTCTACTCTCCATATCCAACACTAAAGCAGTAGCCAAATGCTCTCCCTGCCTTGGTCTCTTCTCTCACCAAACTTCATCCTCCCATGGCCCCCAGAGGTCAGATGATGTCTCTCCCCAGCTCAAAAACCTTCCACGGCTTCCAGTGCCCAGAGAATAAAACCCAGCTCCTTAGTCTGGCACCTCCCCTGCCTGCCTATCCAACCTCCTCTCCCATCACCCACATGCCAGACCCTCCAGTCACACTGGGCCAGCCACCTCCAGGTCCCTGAACAAGTTTTGTAAAATCCTGCCTTAGAGCCTTCTTTTTACAAGTAGCCCTGCCTTTTCCTCTGTCTGAAACATCCTTTCTGCCTTCTCTGATGGTTAAATCATAGAGATGCTTCAAGGCCCAGCCCAGACATCTCCTCCTCTTTGGAGCCCTCCCAGACTCTATTCCCCAGCAGGGACCGTGGCTTGCTTATGGCTGTCTTCTTCTAACTGGGTGTGGAATATAGTTGAAAGCGGGGCCACACTCTGCAGCTGCCCAGAGGACTGTTGGGGACCACCCTGGACCACCCTGGGGGCAGAGATCGCTGCTGAGAGAGGCTCTACCCCACAGTCCCCTGGAATAGAGCAGGGTGGGGCTGCAGAAACCTCCACAGAGCCTGACATGGATGCCAGCAGCAGCCCGGATAGAGCCCAGGCAGCGGTGTTGGCACAGACTCCCCTGCCGGAGATGAGGGTGAGACAAACAGCAATTAGCCAGGCACAGGCTGGGCTCTCAAGGCTAATTACCAATTAGATGGGGCTGGGTGATTAGCGACATGAAAGAGACAGTCAGCAAATAGTCAGTGGCTGGCAAAGTGGAAAGTGGGGGGAGTAAGACGGAGTAGAGGGGGTTCTGTTTCTGCTAACAGGCCTGGCCTCCTAATGGTTAGTGCGGTACTGTTATGGGGACAGGGTTTTCAGCAATGGAGGGGCTGGCCTCTTAGGGAAACTAGGGCAGATATGCCTTCTTTTTGATTCCCAGAATCATGTTCAGAGTAGGGCTCATAGCCTCTGTTTGGCCTCTGTTTCTAGATGGTGTCAGGATGACTGGTGATGAGTGCTTTAATACCTTTGGCCAGGTGAACCCAGGACGACCTCGGAGTGGTTTGGAGCCTTCATCCAGTGGGATGTGCTTGTGTCTGGAGCTTTGCCTGGCATGGCCAGGCTGAAGGAGGGAGGGAGGGAGGGAAGGAGAGGGCTGACAGCTTCCTTCCTCCCATCTCTTGGCTCAGCAATTCTTCACTCTCTAAGTCTCCTCTATCTCCCTCTCCCTTCCCTGCACCCTTCCTCTCTTCCCTCTGCTTATTTGCTCTTTTTTTTGCTTTCCCCCTCTCTCTCATCTCCTCCGTCTCTCCATGACTTACTTCTCAGGCTTTCTGTCTCTGTCTCTCTCCGGGTCTCGCTCTCCCTCCCTCCCTGAACTCCATACCCCACACACATCCCTGCTTCCCTTAGTGTGGGACATCCACCAGCACAGGAAGGATTGAGATTAGACAATAACTTCCTGACGACCAAGGCCAGGACACTCTAAGGTGAGCTGTCCCTGGGTCAGAGACGGTGGGAATGGAGAGTGGGCCTCCCACTTTAGATATATACTTGTGGAGGGAAACAGTGATTAGTGCGAATGATCACGCAAGGAAGCTGGACTGTAGGACCCCACATCATACAAATTCAGGGGCAAAATCAATTTTGACCCAGAGTTTGGTTTCTAGACTATACCCTGGTCATTCACTTCTCTCCAGTCCCTGGTCCGCTTGAAGCCTGGCAAGCCCTGCTGGGCCAGAAGGCCTCTGACCTGCTGAAATGACTGGTGACTAAAACTGCCCATTTTACAAGCCCAGATGAGCCTTCCCAGGTGGGTGGGGTGGGAGGATGGTGGTGGTGGTGGTAATGGGTGCAGTGTGTGTGTGTGTGTGTGTGTGTGTGTACACCCGTGTTTGAGGGTTGGGCACGGGCAGACCAGTACAACCTGTCTCAGCCACCATTATGGGGTCTGTGTTGTAGACCAGACCGTCTGGTGTTCACAGAGATTGGAAAGCAAGAATGCTTGCTGCTTTTCTGGAGAGAGGGGACTCAGAACTCGGGGTAGAAGAGGGGAGGAAGTCAGCTTGGAAAGAATTCAGTGAGAACATGGGGTTCCATAAGGCCAGGTGCTCAATGAAAGGGAGAGAATTTCATTAGGGGAGGGGGCTCTGGAGGAAGATGGGGGCTCAGATCTGGAAACCAGCTTAGGAATGCAGACCTGGCCAAAAGACCTGGTTTGCACATCTCTGTTACTCTTGGCAGCCCCCAGCACCGAGCAGCCTGCACAAGAGATCAAAGCACCCTGGGCTCTCATCCCAATGTGGGTGGGGCTCCAGGGGCTGCCCCCTGCCCCCACAGACAGGTGCCCTGTTACTGCTTCCCCTTGCTGTCTCTTAGCCCAGAGCCCCCGGAAGGTGGGGAGATTCTGCCTTCTGAGCTTGGAGCTCCCGGAAGGAAAGAATGGAGCATCTGCCGGCAGGAATGAGGAAAGAGGAGGAGAGAAGGGGCTGTCATCAATTCTGCTGGGTTTTCCTGAGGGCAGAGGTGTGCGTGTGCGTGTGTGTGTGCGTGCATGTGTGTGTGTGTGTGTGTGTGTGTGTGTGTGTGTGTGTGTGTGTATTAGGGAGCGTTGGGAGGGCACGGCTGTCTGAGGGTGGCAGTGTCTGAGCTTATGGTTCTGTGTGTGCAGTTGTGTGAGTCAGGCCCTTTCTCCAACAAGCCGCCCAGCGATTTCCCCCCACAACTCACTACTGTTGCGGTCAGAAAGCTGATGACCAGCCCAGTGGTCGACATCTCTGGGCTCTGAACTCACCCCTCAGCTATGCCCCCGGGACAATGGGGTTCTTTTTGCACAAGATGGGCACGAGAGACCCTGTCATGGACTTGTGACCTGAGGGACAGGGCTGCCCCAGGGCATATCCCAGCCTTGGTCACACTTGTAGACACTGACTGGCCTTAAGCCAGGGTAGGCCAAAGAGAAGGAGAGGCCCCCTTTCCAGCCCGGTCCAAGAAGGCTCCCTGGAGAAGTCACTGCTCCACCAAGCTCCCTGATACACCCATGTCTGGGGTTCTGGTGGGCATGCGTGCATGAGGATCCCAGTGCTGCAAACAGGAGGCTGAACAGGCACCTGCCCTCAAGCTGACCTGTCTCCCAGGTGCCAACAGTCAGTGCCTTGTGGGCCAACATGAGGGATGACCAAGCAAAGGGCTGGGAGATTGATCTAGAGGAAGAATCAAATCCAGGTCCAAAGGGAAAGAGGTAGCCCTGCCCTTAGGGAGCTGGAGTCTGGGGGCAGGAGAGGTGTCCCCAACCTGGCAACTCATCCAGTGACAGATGTGGCCTCTGCCCCCCCCCGCCTTGCTAAGCTCCCATTCTCAGGGCCCCCACCTCTCACTGAAGGAATGGTCAGTCTGACGGGGGAGTTTGCACCCATGCACATACCGGTAACAACCCAAGGCGATAAGAATGGGTGAAGGAGAGCCTTTGAGAGTATCTCACCAGAGAAGACTGGGAGGCTGGGACGGGTGGGGTGGGAGGGTGGAGCTGGGCAGGGAACTCAGGTGAAGATTGTCTGGGCCTAGGAAGATTCCTGGAAGAGTCTCCAGGGAGGGTGAAGGTACAAGAAAGAGCTTTCTGGGGCAATCCCCTTCCTGTCATCAGGAGCACCCCCAGACTGGCACAGAGGCCAGTCTGAGCTCCAAGGTAGCACAGCACAGGACCAGGAAAGGCACAAGGTGTTAGCCCAGGTTTGTGATTACAGCTAAAAGCATTTCACATTCTTTTCCTCTTTTCCTTGCAGCCCACACCCCGGGCGCCCAGAGAGATCAGCGGGGGGCAGGAAGTGAGGTTCCAGCGCTCTGCGCCCTCGGCGGGACAGCTGTTCTACGCAGCTGTTAGGGGCTCTGGGGGCTGCCTCAGATTTTATTTGATTCAGACCCCAAAATAGCCGTCGTAGCAGGAAGCAGCCCCCTCCCCCAGGCCCTCCAAGACTCTCCATCCGGGGGCTGAATTGACACCTTAGAGGTTCTGCCCCCTCCTCTTCCCCTGCACTCACCCCCTTGTCTCCAGAGACCCATTCCATTTTTCCTCCCCTTAGCCCTCAGCCATTCTCCTCGCGCCTCCCCTCTATCCATCTCATCGCCACACTCCCCTCCTCCAGGAAGCCTGCCTTGGTCACCTCCTTTCCCCATTGTGCCTGCAGCAGCGCTTTGCCCACACACGATCCCCAACCCTTCCCCCACCCTTGCCTTGCTCTTGGGGGGCAGGGGTGGGGTAGTCTAGGGCTGGGGGCCCGTGGCCAGGCACGGGCGGCTGCGAAGGGCACACAAAGACAAGGGCTGCCCCGGCCTTTGATGAGTAATTGCTGTTCCCTGGAGCCACGATTCCACTCGGCTGCCTTGGCCCCCTGCCCCCACCCCCTTCCAACTCCTCAAATAAGACTCGTTTTTGTTCTGAGGACACAATGCGAGAAAATGTCACCCAGGGGGCGTGCCCCCTGGCCCCAGCCCTGACAACCGGAGCTCTTAATCACCGGCCTCCTTCCTCCCCAGCTTCCCTCTCCAGCAGCTGGCTGAGCTGGGGGAGGGCGTAAGAGGAGGGCTAGGGGGAGAGTTATCACCTTCTGGGGCTGAGGCTTCTTCCATCTGGAAATCTAAGGCATTCATTTTTCTCCTCGCTGGGGTGCAGCCTCTGCATCAGCCTCTCACAGTGGCCTGGACCTCTGCTCAATTCTCAGCTCTTTTATCTCCATCAAAATCTGCCAAGGTCTCCGGAAGTAGGAGAGGTTGAGAGGAGCCTCAAAAGTGCACCAAACATCAAAAAAGGACTGCAGCAGACAACTCTGCAAGGCTTCGATAGGTGCCACAAAGAAACAAGAGTATGGTAGAAAGTGATGGGGGTGGGGAGTAGTCATCTCTCCAGTGAGGCTCCAGTGGGAAGGAGCCTTCCATGCAAAGGCCCTGTGGCCTGTGGCAGTGTTAAAGAATGGTTTGGAAAGAAAAACCTCCCTCTGGCATCTCCCAAAGCATCCCTCTTCACCTGCCCCAAAGAAATACAGTCTAAATAAGAACAGCGTGCTTGCTATGCATACAGCTTCTACACAAGTTCCCTAACTCCCCTTCCAACCAAATGACTGCCCCTCAAACCTTTCTATATGAAATTCTGGAACCTTCGCTGCTGAGGTCTTTTTCTCTCTTGCTCCTACATCTCATACCCTAGCCAATCTGGTCCGCTCTCCCTCCAAATTCTAGGCCCACTTGTCCACTTTCTCTGTCTCATCTCCACTGCCACTCCTCTAGCTGACGCCATCTCTCATTTGTGCCACTTCAGCATCCTCTGTCTGGTCTCCCAGCTCCACTCTATCCCCTCCAATGCATTCTCCACGGAGCAGACAGAACAATCTTTATAAAATGAAAATCGCATCATGTCACTTCCTTGCTTAAAAGCCTCTGAAGACTTCTCATTGCTTTGAGAATGAAATTCAAAATCTTCTGTGTAAGTAAAAATGGAGAGGGTGGAAGATTCACATGTTTGTGAATTTTCACTGTGTGTGACGGGAGAGACCAAAAAAACAGCCAGGTGATAATGACAACGACGAGTACATCACTCTCTGAGGAGTATAAGGACTAACTGATTAAATTTATATATGTGAGATCGGTAAAGAAAAAAAATCCAAATTCCTTATTTTGGTCTCCAAGGCTCTAGCTGGTCTGGCATCCCTCACTTCCCCCACCTTCTCCACCTCAAATCCTACCACTCTTGTCTTTCCTTTGCTCAATGGGCTCTAGCAGAGAAAAAAGGGAAAATTTCAACCCAGTGTGTAATTTCTCAGGCCATTCATATATTTATTCATTCATTCAAACTCATGTATTGAATTCCTGCAAGCATCAAGCATCGATTAGATATGGAAATACTGCACTCAAAAGGGGCTTTCAGCCTATTAGAGGAGGCAGACAGATAACAGAAACATATAAGAAGTGTGATGGGAATCCTGCCTAGGGTACTTGGGAAAGGCTTCACAGCCTTGAGCTCAAGGAGGAGTCTAAGTTTACTAAGCAAAATTCAGGGTCAGAATTCTTGGCCGAAGGGATGACGTTTGCAAAAGCAATAATCCTGGAAAAACATGAGCTGCCCAGGGGGTGGGGAGAAGCGTGGTATGGATGGATTGAGAAGCATGCTGGGAAATGAGCTTGAACTGAGAAGCAAGGGTTAGACCATGAATGGACTTAGAAGCCTCATTTGGACTTTGGACTTATCTTTAAGCCACAAGGCCGTGGCCAAGATTTTAAAGCAGAGATGTGCATAATCAGATTTGTGTTTTAGAAAGAGCTCTCTGGCAGCAGCACAGATAGATGATAGATTAGAGAGAGGACAGACTGGAGTCAGAGAGACCAACTGGTTCCAGAAAGAAATAATGCAGGCCTGAACCAGAGCAGAAATGGCGACAAAGAGGGAGAGAGGTAAGCCTGTCTGGACTTTTGGGTCACATGGATATGGAAAAGGGAAGTGTGAGAAGAGAGGGGTTGATGTTAATACCCAGATTTCAGGCTTCAGTAATTGGGAGGGTGGTGGGGCCACACCTGAGATGGACAGCCAAGAAGAGCAGCCTGGAGTCAGGGTGGTGGGTTCAACCTGGGGCATATTAGGTGCCTGAGACATGTGCAGGTGGAGACGTCTGGTTGAGAGATGGGAACTTGGTCTGTGTTTGGGAATGAATCGTAGATTGAGAGACAGGCCCAGGTGATGCCAAGAGCATGAATTTTGACAGAGGTCTCCAGTCTCCCAGAGATTCTGCCCCTTACACCCCCCAGGAATGTTTTTTAATTGGGGACAAGGGAAGGGTAGCTAGGGGCAAGAAACTCTGCTGTGGGAAGGGCTGGGGTGCACCTGCAGAAATCAGTAAAGGTTGAAGGTAGAGCAGAAAGGGCAGCGCTAGGAACCTGGCGACTGCAGGATCCTTGTGGTTATGGAATCCTTGCTTCAACCGCAGCAGAGGGCCTCAGATGTCATCTTACAGGTGGGGAAACTGAGGCTCAGATGGACAGAATGACTTGGTCAAAACTGTTCCCCCCCCCCCAGTTGCTCATGCTCTGGGTATGTGGGAATGGGGAGCTTCAGAGGCCTCCAGTAACTCCCCCAAACACCTCCCCTTTGATACTGGGCTGTCTCTTTCTCTGTCACACACATGTTGGTGGGGAGTGGGTTCCAGGTTCCATGGAAATCATCAGATTGTGCATAAATCTAAGAGAAAATTTACACTCACCTGCCCAACTCATGTTCCCTCTCCCTAGAGAGCACCACCCTGCATCCCACTCGAGAACACAGGCTCTCCCTAGCGGTCAGAAGGAGCATTGCTCTTGCTCCCAGGTCAGCTTGGAGTCTAAGTCCCTAGAGGATAGTACCTCGGTTCTTTCTGACCAGTCTCCAAAATGGGCCCAGTTCCAGGTACCCCAACAGATGCTGCCCCTCCCTCCCCGTGGGGGATCTTACCTCTCACCAGAGCTGAAGCCTGATCCCAGCAAGACGCTCTTTTCTCCAGGCCAGACTCCTGGTCCATGATTGACATGTTTCCATGGCTTATGATGAGGGAGGGCTCCACCTCCCACCCTGTCATATCCAAATGTTCTTCGCCAGACTGAGAGCTCTTTGAAAGCAAGAACCATGCCTACTTCATCTTTGTTTCCTTAGGGTCTGACACAGCACCTCACATGTGCGGACTGGGTGCGCCATAAATGTCTGCTGGAACTAACAGTCCATCCCCACTCTGCCATCCTGGGATCTTAAAGATCCCCTCCCACCACGGACACACTCCCAGGATGGGACGTTTACACTTCTTGAACCTCTTAGTTTCTGCTTATCATGAAGTTCTCCCTTTTAGGAAAAAAAAAAATTACTCCGCATGGCTGGTGCCAGTTCCCTCCAGGCTCCTGCTGAGATGGAGAAGCACCCCCCAGAACCACAGCTGGCTTTCTGTTGGGGTCTCTGCCTCCTTCCCACCCTCCAGCTTCCCGCCCCTTCACCTCACCATTTCCTTCCCTGCCCCTCTACCCCTTCTTGGAGGGCAGGGGAGAGTCGGGGCCCTCCTCAGGGCTTCCTTAACGCTTGCCAGAACCCATCTGTTTCTTTTTCCACATGGTCTTTTAGAAGCTGAAGATTTTTGCTTATTTGTCAGTCCTGGGCAGGGGAGGTGGTGCAATTTTCATGACTTTTCTTCTCTTTTTCATGTGAAGAGTTAGTTCTGTGTGGCATCCAATTAGGGTGAAATGTTATTCTCACTCTTGGCTGTGAGTGCGATTCTGACGGCGTAAGAAAAGGCTCCTGTGTGAGGATGGCATCTGGCCTGGGGACAGGGCCTGGATGTGGCTGTAATAGCAACTAACATTAACACAAGCCAGAAAGGGGCTTTCATGTGTCACTTTTGAACATGACAGGTATGCTCTCCCATCCCTATTTAGCAGAGGAAACAAGCAAATGCATTGCTCAAGGTCACAGAATTGGCAAGAGTGACAAAGCTGGGGTTTAACCTAGGCTTCCTGATTCTCAAGTTCAGGTCTTTTCCCTACAACAGAGTTGCCCCCTTTCACATGATCTGTGACCTTTCAGAGATCTGTTTGGTTATGACCTCAGGCTTGGTGACCCTGAGAGAATAAATTCGTGGAACTGACTCAGATACAAGGTCCGTCCTCCCTCCATCCTTCTCTCCCTCCTTCCTACCCTCCTTCCCTTCCTTTTATCAGCCCTTTCTTCCTTCCAACAAATTCTGCAACTCTTTGTGTCAGGCATTAGACCCTGAAGTCCAAGAGATCCTGGAAGGCAAGAACCATGCATTAGTCACTTCTCTCTGAGCACTGCACCAGCACTGTGCTGGGCACAGAGCAACTGGGCGGTAGCTGTGTTAAAGGGAGGAGCCTACACACAAACAACTGGTCTACCTAGGCCACTGCCAAAGAGGCTTCTATGGATTTAACCACAGGCTTGAGGCCCCGTGCTCAGAACAGTGTCTCCCCATCTCCATGTGTGGGGGGTGACAGGGAGGCGGGAAACAGGGGAGCACCATTACTAAAGTCCCTTGAGACCTAAAACCATAAGGAGGGGTGGACCTATAGAGGTTGTAGTCATGCCACTACCAGAAACACAGCCCAAAGCAAGGTGGAACAAGGAATAAACACTCCAACTTCTCTCCTACCCCATCTTCTACTAGTACCTCCCATTGGCCCAACACCCTTAGAAGGAGCTGCTAAGTGAGCTGGGTTAATTTAGTCCAAAAGGACAGGCCTCACTGTCTATAGGGCAGGGCAGGGCAGAGAATGGATTTGGGGATTTGGGGTTAAACCAAGATGGACTAGCACACTAAAATACACTTAGTATCCTCAGGGTCTAACACAGCATCTGATACACAGTGGGCACTTAAGAGATACTTGTTAATGAACACATAGACTAAACTAGGTAACAATACCTACCCAATGAGGTGTTAAGAGGAGTAACTAATAATCCCTAAGATTTGCTGAGTGACAGTGTTCCACCAGGGAAACCACAGACATATTTAATGTGGTCTAACATGTGCCTGGACATGGAAGGTTCTCATTCCCCGTTTCCTTCCCCTTTCCCCTCCTGAGTGGATTCAAGCTAATCCAGCATGTGCCTGGGAGCACCTACCCTGAACACAGCATGGTCTATGCACGGGATACTCAAAGATAAATCAATGTGGTCCTAGGGCTTAGGGGTGATAACAACAATCAAGTTAAGACATGAGTGATCTAAGGCTAAGGCAGTGTCTTTCTGTGGGGAAAGCACAGCACTTTCGGAAGACAGGTGAGAGGAAAAGGAGGAGCAGAAGGCAGAGTCTGGGCACCCTCATCAGAGGTAGAGGAAGGCTAAGGCACAGAGGGAAGGAAGGAGCAGGCCAGAAAGAGACCCAGACCCACCCCATCCCAAAGAACCCCAAACCAGTCTTTCCATGCCTCACTCTCCTCTTCACTTCCACTCCCATCAAAAGTCCAAATCACTGTGGTCACCCCAGAATACCCTTCACCTCCTGGCAGCCTCTCCTGCAGCCCTTTTAATTGAAGGCTTTTCTTCTACTCACACCCTGAGTACCTTAGGGCTTGGACGGAAGAAGGTAAGAGTCCTCCTTGCTTTCCATTTCTTTATCTTTCTTCTTTCCTTCTTTACAAATCCCAGGTCCTTTGAAACTCCTGTTACTACCTGTTCCTTGACACACCTCCCAGAACCTTAACCTCACCAGACATTACCCCTCCTCCGAAACCTCTGATTTCAAACACCACGTCTTGACCACCACCTCCTGTCCTTCCAGCTCACTTGAACACGTCCTCCTGTGGTCACACTTTGGCAAGTTTGTTGACACCTTCTGGTCAGGTTCCATTTTCTCACTAGCCATCAGCCCTTCCTGACTTCTCCCTTCTTGCTTAGTTTAGACTGTAAGGTCCATCCCTTTCAATCCCTTTACCCCATCCCTCCTTGTCCCCTCTTTCTGTTGTCATCATGTACCTGGCGAAACCCCAACCCTGGATGTCATCTACCATATGCATTTTCTAGGCTCGGCCTAGTATCTGGCCATTGCTAAAGAGGATCACACAGTTGACTGAAGTCACTTGGTATTTATGCTCACAAACCTCACATGCATTTGACTTCACCCAGCAGTCCTGCTGTGTTTCTCTGGTGGTTTTGCTTCCACTCCACAAGACATCTCAAGACTTTTCATCTTTCCTCAAACCTCCCACCCCTCCTCCTCTTCCCTCTCCTCAACTGATCACCTTACCACATACTTAACTGAGAAACTGTCAACGTGACTCTGCCATCCCCACCACCAAATCCTAACCCCTCCTGCATTTGCATCACCTCTTCCTCCTGTTCCTCCTCCCTTCTCACATGGCAGTGCCTCCACTTTCGCTCCAAAGCCCACACACCTCACCTTTCCAAAGATTCTGCTCCTTAAGTGAACCCCTACCCCACTTTGAATCATCATTCTCACCAGTCTACAAACAGGATTGAGTACCTCTCATGCGTGGAGAACCCACACCTTTTTACACATAGTTTCAACTCCCACCTCATTTCTCTTCTCCCCTTCCTCAAAAAATTGTTGACACACTCAATTGCCACTTCCGCACTTCCTATACTGTTTTTCTTCCCCTATACTTACAAAGAATATTTAATGACAGGAAAATTCTCACACAAGAATGTAAAGTGAAAAATGGCACGGTGTAAAGCTGCATATTGTCTGATCCCAATTATTTATACATTAAAAATGAAGGAAAGACCAAATTTCTAACAGTGACTATTCCCCAATATTGGGTAGAGGTGATTGTTATTTGCTTTCGTATGCTCTTCTCTTTTCTTATTTTCTACATTGAACACATTTTACATTTTTGTTGTAATCCAAAAAATCAAATATTATACAAAAGAAGAGAAATGTCCCTTTAACTATAAATATGTTGTTAATGCCTAAGAAAAAATATGTCTTCTTATGCTGCCTAATTCTCATGGCTTTCAGCTCTATAATTGTTAGCAATCCAAGGGGACAACTTTTGTCATACAATCGTGTGTATTCTTTCTCCTTTGTACTATCTTTTTTTCTTTGTCCTTTAATTTTTATTTTTATCAAAAATATATATGTACATAATTATAGAACTCAAAAAGTTCCAAAAGGCTTATAAAAACAAACAGAAGTCTGTGCACTTTTTCTCTTCACTCCAATTCTTGGCCCCAGAGACCAACACTTTCAGTTCTACTTTGCTTGGTATTTCCCTTCATGTTTCTAAACCATATGCTTATACAACTATTTACCGAATTTTCAGCTATAAATATTACTTACTGTCTTCTTGTTATAGAAGATTTAGCTCATACACGCACACGTCATCTTTCTTCTCCCTCATCTTCCCAATAGAGCTGCTATCTCATATGTTATGATATCATTAAGTGCTTATATTTTTATGACTATGGAAATATTGTTCACAGCTGAGCCATGTTGGACTCTATCTTGAATAACTTCATTTCCCCTGGAATTAAACTTCTGTCTTTCTCTTTTCTTTAAATTTATTTAATTTTTCATGTACTTATTGCTAATTAATCCCTACATTCTCTGACAGAAATTACAATACGCTCTCAGTATTTTCAAAGAAAAACCTTTTTTCTTTGCAACATCCTTTCTGGAACCCTGCTTCCTCCTGCTCTTATCTGGTCTGGGTGCTTTCTGGGCTCCTACAAGGTCCCTTGACCATCATTCTAAAGATTCCTTTTGCCTCTCTCATGGTTAGACCTCTTATTTCCTGAATCCTATGTCTTATCTTTAAAATTTTTTTCTCCCTCTTTTTGCTGCAACTCATTCTTAAATAACTTTCGGAGAAATGATCCATAGGAGGTAAAATTTTTTAGACCTTGTATTCTGAAAATGTCTTGATTCTAGCATGTCACTTGATCAATTGGCTGGGTTTGGAATACTAGGTAGCAAATCAGTTTCCCTTATAATTTGAAAGCATTGCTCCACTGTAGTCTAAGCTCCAGTGGTGCTGGTGAGATCTCATGCTATCTTGGGTTCTTTTCTCTCTGGAAGCATTTAGATTCTTCTTTTTGTCCTCATTGTTGTGAAAGTTCATGCGGATGAGTCCTGCTGGAAGTCTTTTTCATTTGTTATGATGTAGTTGGTGTGATTTTTTAATCTGAAACTCATGTCCTTCAGTTTATTATGTTATCTATTTACTCATATTTTCCTCCTCTATTTTCTCTTTTCTTGTTTTCTGCAACTCTTAGTAGTAAGATGTCAGAGCTGAACTGATTCTCTAAACTTTTCCCTTTTGCTGTCCATCTTTTTATCTTTTCATTTCATTTTCTGGGAGCAATTTTATCTCCCAGTCCCTCTATTGAATTTTTTATTTTAAATTTTATCTCAAAATTTTAATCCCCAAGACCTTTTTTGTGTCTTCAATAATTCATTCAACAAATATTTATGGAGAATCTACAGTATCCCAGTCACTGTTCCAGGTGATAGGAATATAGCAGTGAACAAAGACAAAAATTTCAGCTCTTAGGAGCTTATACTCTATTTCCTTTTTAAAATCTCAACTTTTGGAGGGGGGAGGAGGGAGGTAGATGGGATAAAAGGCGTTAAATATGTGGAGACAGAAAGAAATCTAACTGTAGGAGGTGAACACACAATGCAATATATATATTATATGCCTTACTGTTAAATTGTACACCTGAAATCTACTGGATTTCATTAACCAATGTCACCATAAAAATAAATTAAAATTTAAAAATGAAAACTCAACTTTTTTTGTGATGTAGTTTACATATAACATGAACCTACTTAAGTGTGCATTGAGATAAATGAATACACCCATGTAACTACCACCACAATCAAGATATAGAAAATTCTTATCACCCAAAAAGTTCCCTTGAGCCCCTCTGCAGTCAGTCACCCTCTTATCCTCGTCCCAAGCACCCACCAATCTGCCTTCTGACACTATAAATTAGATTTGTCTTTTCTAGAGTTACATTTTGGAATCCATTTTCTCTCTTTGTGTCTGACTTCTTCCACTCAGAATAATGGCTTCGAGATTCTTTCATATTGCTGCTTGTGTCAGTAATTTCTTCTCATTGCTGAATAACATTCCACTGTATACCACAGATTTCTGTCTGTCCACCTCTTGATAAGACATTTGGGTTACTTCCAATTTGGGATTAGTAAGAAGAAAGCTGATATGAACATTTATATACAAGTCTTTGTGTGGACATAACTTTTTATTTCTCTGGGATTAACATCTCAAAATGAAATTGATAAATAGTATAATAAATACATGTTTACTTTTATTTTTAAAAACTGTCAAACTTTTCCAAAGTGGTTGTGCCATTTTACATTCCCACTAGCAGTGTTCCAGTTACTCTACATTCTCACTAACTTTTGATATTGTTAGTCTTTTTCATTTTAATCATTTTAGTGAATGTATAGTAGTATCTTATTATGGTTTTAATTGGAATTGCCTTGATGACTAATGATATAAGCATTTTCTCATGTATTTGTTAGTCATTCTTTGATGAAGAGTCTGTTTAAACCTTTTGTCTATTTAAAAATTTTTTTAAATTTGGTTTGTAGTCTTGTTATTAAGGTATTTGTTTTTTTTAAACATTTAAAAATTTTTTCAATTACAGTTGACATTCAATATTATATTAGTTTCAGGCGTACAGCATTCTTGTTATTTAGTATGAAGAGTTCTTTATATGTACTGAATGCAAGTCTTTTGTAATATAAACACATTGCAGATATTTTCTCCCTGTTTGTGGCTTTACATTTTTTTCTCTTAACAATGTTTCAAAGAGCAGAAGTTTAAATTTTTTTTTTTTTTTAAGGCAAGGCAACCCTTGGTTGACCTCACAGATTGCAAAAACCTTGTCAGTTTACAATCTCTTATTTATCTATCTATCTATCTATCTATCTATCTATCTATTTATTTATTTATTTATTTATTTTTGTTTTTTCATGTCTACAGTACCTGGTCTTCCTAGGTGGTCTCACATTCAAGTACTAACCAGGCCTGAAACTAATTAGCTTCCGAGATCAGATGGGATTGGGCTTGTTCAGGGTGGCATGGCTGTAGACAGAAATTTAATTTTAATGAAGTCCAATTTATCAATTTTTTTTCTTCTACGGTTTGTGCTTTTTGTGTCCTATGTTAAGAAATCCTTACTATGGTCATGAAGACTTTCTCCTGCTTTTGTTCTAAAAGTTTTAGCTTTTACATTTGTGTCCATAATCCATTTCAGGTTAATTTTTGTGTATGGAGTAAAATAAATGTTAAGTACTTCTGTTTTTTTATATAGAAATTCAGTTATTCCAGTGCAATTTTTTGAAAAGACTATTGAATTGAATAATATTGTCATCTTTGTCAAAAATCAATTGACCACAGATGTGTGGTTTTATTTTTGAATTCTCTATTCTGGTCCATTAAGAATAAATATCATACCTTCTAGGTTACTGTAACTTTATGGATGAATGGACACTACATCCTCCACATATACTAAACATTCCAATCTTGTTCTCTTTCTCAAAATTGTTTTGCCAATTGTAGGTCCTTTGCAAATTCCATATAAATTTTAGAATAGCTTGTCAATTTCTACCCAAAAAAAAGCTTTCTGGAATTTTGTTTGGGACTACTTTGAATCTATAGGTCAATGTAGGAAGAATTGATATTTTTAACAGTATTAAATTTTCTCTTCAATGAATATGGCGGAGCTCTCCATTTGTTTAGGTGTCTTAACTTCTCTTAGCAATGTTTGTGGTTTTAATTAAGTTTATCGCTAAGTATTTCATGTTTGTGATGTTATTGTAAATAGCATTTTTAACTTTAAATTTAAAAATGTTTATTGCTACTTTTTGTATATTGACCTATGTCCTACATCCTTGCTAAACTCACTTACTGGTTCTAACAGGTTTTTAAAAATATGTTTTAGAATCTTCTACAACCACGACAAATATATAGTTTTACTTCTTCTTTTCCAATCTGTATGCTTTCTACTTTTCTTGCCTATTGTAGGCTATTGTACTGGCACAGACCTCCTAATGTTGTTCAGAGGTGATAATGTAAAAGTGGAAACTCTCCGGTTACTGGGAAGTGAAATCTCCAGGTACCGGCCCCCAGGAGGAACAGTAAATCAGTCACAGGAAGGTGGTATCTCCAGGCGCCAGCCTCAAGGAGAAACACAACATGCCAAAGTACAGATAATGAAACTGTCTGCTAGCCCTGTTTGCTCTGAGAGTCCCATGAATACATTTATCTTTGTACAAGACTTTAACTGCTAACTTCTGTTTTCTGTAATCTGCTTGCTTGCTTATTCACGGATGTAGTTGGAGGCTTTATAAACTGCCTCCTCTGGAGGCTGGGGGCTGATCTCCTCTAATTCTGCGTAGTAGAGAGTCAGTCACTGGCCAGATAATAAAGGCTCTTAATTCTCTCTGATTCGACTCTGTGGGTCCCTGTTCTCACCTGCGCCATAACAATAAGAATGGACATCTTTGCATGTTCTTGATTTTAGGAAAAAACATTCAATCTCTCATCTCTGTTTTTCTTAGTGGCATCTTGCTCCACTTTCATGGATGGTAGGATCTTTTTCTTTATTTGAGAATATCAATTATAGGGTTGGTTGGTTTGTTTAGATTTTCCATGCTCCTTGCCTTGTCTAATTCTGCCAACTTTTTTGTTTGTGTTGCCTTGGTTTGTTTTCATTTTGATTAGTTGTTTTTATTTGTTTTGTTTTTTCTTTCATGTTGTGGCTTTTCTTGAATGAACTTATATCACTTGTATAAATGTTCATGTGTGAGAGTGAGGTACTGCAGACTGCTGGTTAGTCCTCAAATCATTTCTTTCTTGCTACTTGGCTGCCCAGCTAAAGAATACATTTCCCAGCCTCTTTTGTGACTAGATGAGGTCATGTAACCAATTTTTAACCAATAAAATGGAGTGAAATTTATATGTGCTGTTTCTGCTTCATTACTTTAAAACAAATTTGCTGCCTTGAATTTTCCTTTTTCCCCCTTTCTGCAAGCTGGAACACAGATGGCCCATGGTTAGATAAAGATAATCTTTTAAGGAATGGCAAACCAATTAAATGAAAGGAAGCTAGGTCTGTAAATGACCTGTGGAACAAAGAGAAGTTAACGTCTATCTTCTTACATTTCTGTATGTGAGGATCTCGGTACAGTAACTTAGACTTTGCTCTAATACTCCAAGCAATACAATCACTGAAAAACTGATTAGAAGCTTTGCACACATGCTTGTCCAGTGGTGAGTTTCACTCTAAAGTAGTGGCTCTTCACACATGATCCAGGTAAACCTGGGGGTCCTTGAGACCCTTTCAGGAGATACTTGAAATCAAAATTATTTTCAAGATAATATTAAATCATTACTTACTTTTTTTACTTTTCCAGGGGCTACCCAACCTGTGATAGCACAACACAATGAATGAAGAACCCAAGATTTGCAAAAGCATAAAATAATGCCACTATAGTTATTTTTCATAAAACTATGTTAACATGAGTTTATTATTGTTATTTTTAAATTTCTCATTTTAATTTTGAATATATATAATCCATAATTTAAAAGCTCTTTGGGGTACTGAATAACTTTTAAGAATATAAAGGGGTCCTAAGATAAAAAATATTGAAAATATAAAAAATATTGCACTATAATGACCTGCCTGGGCTTTTCATTGGGGATTTCCAGCTGTCAGAATCTGAAGGTTTTTCTCTTGAGCTGGTTGTTTTTCCATGGAGTAATTATCTACTCTCCTGCTTAGAAACTTTCAGGGACTTCTCATTGCATTTAAGACAAAGCTTTTTAGCAAAGCCTACATCTGGCACTTGCTTATTTCACTATTGCGATCTTGCGTGACTCTCCCATTTACTCATTACGCTTTGGCCACATTCATTGTCATTTGGTTCCCTCCGTGGAACAAACTTCAACCTGCCTCAAAGTCTTTGCACTGTAGGAAAACAGCTCCACCATGACGCCCTGGCAGCCTTGCACTTTTCCACATAGTCCACTTAGGCAAGGCTGGAACCTCAGATGAAACAAAGTCTGGGAGAATATCTTGTGATCCTCCTGGAACACAAGGGAGTCTTGTGAGGAGCTGCTGCTAGGGCACTTCTGATTCCCACCCTACCTACTAGGAGAGTTGCCATGACGGTTTCTCATAGCCTCCAGGTTCTGATGGGGATCTGAGGCTTTCTGCCTCAGTCCCCTAAGGACACAGCTGTAAACTCTAATATTGTTTAGCAGCAACAGGTCATTGGCTACTCAGCAACAGTATGTCCTAACATCTGTGTTGCAGCCATCTGGCCCCATTGGTCTCAGTGTCACCAGACACAGCGTCACTAGGAACTGGCACCTTTGACTACTCTTCCTTTTTTGGTGTCTATGTAAGTAATAAACTGTCTGAATCTAAAAAGGGCTCCTTTTCTCTTTACTAGCTATCTCCATCAGTTGAACCTTGCCTGTGCCTGCCAGGTACATGCTATTCCCTCTGTTTGAATGCTCTCCTCCCGCCCCACCAACCTTTTCCACATCTCACTTTTTTAGCTCTTACCTTAAACATTATCTCTTCATAGAGGCTTCCTTGGCCAGCCTGTCCAAAATAGACCCCTTGTGGCAGACACCATCGGTTGCAATTCCAACATCCGTTCTCCTTTCCATTTTGTTCCCTGCTAACAAGAACCCCAATTTTGATTTGTTAGTGTTTTGGTGGTTGTGCAGTTTAGGAGAAGCCAGGCCCCTTCTCAGTCCCAGAGGCTGACTCTTGATTTGTTAAGTTCCAACATGGCAATGCTATTCCTTTGCCAATGACTGGTCTAGAAGTGGGCAGATGATAAAATTCTGCCCAACAACACATAAGGGGATGTCTAGTAGGTGCTTCTGGAAACTTTTTCTCACTCTTTATAAAGGGATCCAAGTATGTAACATGCCCTTTTCCTGCCTTCTGACCTTTGGTTATTGTTCTGTGAGAACATTAAGCTTGGACCTTCAGCAGTCATCTTGTAACCTTGATGGGACAAGCATGAGGACAAAAGTCAACACCTGAAGATGGCAGAGCTAAAAGATGGAAAGACTCTGCATCACTGATGGCTTTGGTGAGCCACTAAATTAACCAAAACCCCAGAACTGCTCTATCTTTGTTACTTGATAAGATGTATTTCCTTATTGATTAAGCCAGTTGAGTCCACTTTTCTGTTACTTTCAGTCAAAACCTCCCTTAATTGATTCACATACATCCCTAATCATCTAATATGATGTCTGGGATAGATAGGGCTCCAACCAATATATGTGTATTAAATGAATGAAAAAAAAGAGATATTTTATCATTGTTTTCTGTAATTACCACCCCTCCCATGTTGGCACTGAGCTAGGGAGTAGAATCAAGCTTGTACATTGCTTACAGAGCTCCCATTCCCACAGTTTGGAAAAGCACAGGCTGTGGTATTAGACCTATCTGCCATTTATTAGCTGTGTGACTATAAACAAATTACTTCACTTCTCTGAAGCTTTATTTCTTCATTTCCAAAAGGTGATATGAAAACAGGATTAAGTAAGATTACGTATTTATGAAGCAACTGGCCCACAGTCAATATTCAAGATATATTTGTTCTTATCCCCAACCTGCACACCTGACTGGGAAAAGCGGCTAAAGGGGAAAATGCTCTATGTAGCAATGAATTGGACCCATCCTAAAGCTGATGTGCCAAAGCTGCTCTATCCCTAATCTTTGCCTCATCAGTTAAATTATTCCAAATGTCCACCTCAGTGTTTTTATCCTTCATCTTCTCCACCTCTCCCCCTACAACTAGCCCAGGTCCACACAGTGCCCTCATGTCACATGAGTTTCCTGTTGCCCTTGCCTACTAAGAAAATGGAATTTTAGGAAAATGGAACGAATATAGGGTTCCAATCCAGTCTAGTTCTAACTAGATGAGTGACTGTAAGTCATTTAGCCTCTGGACCTCATCTTCCTTATCTGTAAAACAGAGACAGTGGGCTGTAATGATGTTCAAGTGGGATACTTCATATACACAGACTTGAAAATTACAAAACATTATACAAAAATTGGTTTAATATTTTCAACATTTCTGATCATGAGATTAGAATAGAAACAAATAATACTAAAGCTATTCTTGCAGGATTCTGGAGCATCCTGTCTGTTTCCTGGCCACAGCCTGCCTAATAAACCACTTCAGTGTCCTTCATTATTCATTCATTCAGCAAACACTGTGTGCCAAGCACTATGTTCTGGGAATAAAACTAAACTTTCAGCTCTCATAGAGCTTGCATTCTAATAGAAGAAAAAAAATGTGGTTGGTTGGAGCAAACTCATACCACCTGAAGAGTGCTGCAATGAATATCTTTGGTTATTTGATTGTGCCAAGTGGGGACAAAGAAGAGGGCAAAAAGGAGAGGAGTGAAATGCAGGAAAAAGAAGTCGAAAGAATCCAAAGCTACTAGAATTCAGAAACGGGCCAAGTTTCATCAAAATTAAGCATCCATACACTACTTAGAGAGTATCCCAGCTACGAATGCAAAACCTGAATCTAATCAAGAGGAAACATCAGACAAACCCAAAATGAAAAACATTCTTCTTCTTCTTCTTTTTTTTTAATGCAATAAAAGACAGGAAGGCTGAAGAAAAATTTTGGATTAAAGAAGACTAAAGCAATATGAGAAATACAGTACCTAATGTTACACTGCATCGTGTGTGTTGCGGGGGGAAAGGGGGCGGTTGCTATAAAGTTCATTATTGAGTCAATGGACAAAACTGGAATTCATCAGGTATATTAAAGTTACTCAAGTTATACATGAAAATGTTCTTATTGGGAGGGGTGGGGGAGAATGTGAAGAGGAAGGAGGAGAAAGGGAGCAAATGAAAAAGTAAATGGAGCAAATTGTTAGTAATAGATGAATTTGAGTAAAGGATACACTAGTTCTATGTACTATTCTCGCAACTTTTCCAAATAAGATGTTTTTTAAAAAATTGTGCCCATTATGAGACCTGGCCTCTAAGCCAAGCCCTTTTGCTAAATCGGTGCTTGACCCTGAATGAATACCTTCCTCTCCCTGGGCCTCATTTTCTAGCTCAGATGATTTCTAAGGTTCTCTCTGGCTTTGGCAATCAAGGTCCCACGATTCTCTGGGCGTTTCCACACAGGGCTGTGAATTAAGGCGGCTCTTCGGTTTCCTTCAAGGTCTCTCAGCCCACCAGTTATTTCATCACAACATTCTCCAGGGAGCCCACGTGTGCTCTTTACTCAATGTAAACTTGCCCCCAGCCCATCTCTGCACCAGCCGCAGGCACAGCCACTCTTTCCGACAGCCCTAGGGCCCACCTTCACTGAGGCTCTAGAATCCGTTCAGGACAGGCACGTGCATTTATCCCCAAGGCACTACAGCCCCCAAAAGGCGTTGCGGCAACCTCTCGGCATTTACCACCAAAGAGAAAAGGTTTTTCAGCTTGGGCCAGCAGCTACATGGCTCTTCGGGAATTGTAGTTCACCTGCGAAAAAGCAAGGAACAAGGGCAAAGCTTCAAGCCACACTTCCCAGAATGCACA
Organism: Macroglossus sobrinus; assembly: GCA_004027375.1. Taxonomy (NCBI): domain Eukaryota; kingdom Metazoa; phylum Chordata; class Mammalia; order Chiroptera; family Pteropodidae; genus Macroglossus; species Macroglossus sobrinus. The sequence continues at coordinate 57,572 of PVKZ01002138.1, forward strand.
GCGCTCGTCTCTACCAATAGGAGGCGCGGATCTTGAAGAAAGGCGGGGAAGAGGAGGAGCTGCTGGGCGCCTGCGCAGTTTGTGTAGCTGGAGAATTCATGTGGAGGTCAGAGTGGAGACAGCTGAGAAGGTAGGGGAATGGCTGCGGTCCGCGTCTGGGCAACTCTGCAGTCCCTTTCTGCATTCCCATTCGCAGTTGGGGCTAGCGTCGTGCATGCGTGGGTCCGCCTCGTGGGAATGGGTTAAGGGGGTGAGCCCAAGACGAGCCAGGAGTTGCGCAGAGTAAGAGAGGTGTGTATGGGGGCAGGGAGAGAAATTATTCAGAAGCTATTAAAAATGGAAAGTCTGAGTGGTAAAGGCTGGGCATCCTGGCCCTGGGATAGGAATGTTTAAATGCACGAAGAGAGGGCAAAATACTCTCAGGAGTTGAAGTCTGGGAAGGAGGGAGGGAGGAGGGATTTGAGATTGAAGTGCACGGAGACCATGGGGCGGGGTATTAAAAAGTGTTGGAGTGGATTCTAGTTGGATCAACTGTGCTCCCGCCCACCCCACCTCAGCCCTACCCTCCCGATTGTTCTTTGTTATTTTGGTCCCAGAATGTCATCCAGCTTTTGCTTCCATAGTAACTGGTCATTCTTAATATCTGATGTTGAGAAGCAATATGATGTGCCTTTTAAAATTAGACCTCCAGATTCTAATCCTGGTTCTGCCATTTAATAACTGTGTGATCTCGCTTGGACAGCTCATATAACCCCTCTGTGTGCCTCAGTTTCCTCATCCGTAATAATCTACTTTATAGAGGTTGGTGTGAGGATTAAATTGCCATTAGAAGATTGTCTGATATAAAGGTTAGCTCTTATTATTATTTGCTGTGGGAATCACCACGTAGCACATTCTTTGGGTTATTATTCTAAACCAGAATTGCGCAGAACCAGCCACACAGCCTTTGTCGTTGGGGCCTGCTTGTCCAGAAAATAGGAGGGTGGTTTAGTGCGGTACTAAGTTCCCTATGGGTATTAAGTCCATGTGTCATTCCCATTATTCAAGAAGTACTCCAGACCCCTTTTCTTAAGTAGTAGAAGTGTGGGGGGGAGGGGGAGCAGAGGAGTTGATACTACAGTTTTCCAGGCTATAGAGTGTTATTTATTAGGTGTCTTTTAGGGAATGAGTTAGAGATCTCAGAAATGGGGAAATAAATAACTAGCTCTAGAAGTAAATATTGTGCAACAGAGAGGGCTTTCTTTGAGGATTTGGGGATCAGATTGTTTTGTTTTGTTTTTACCTTCTTAGGTGTGAGTGGGTCCAGCAGAAGGAGACATGGCTGCTAAAGTGTTTGAGTCCATTGGCAAGTTCGGCCTGGCCTTAGCTGTTGCCGGAGGCGTGGTGAACTCTGCCTTGTATAATGGTGAGGCACTGAAGGGTGGTGGGTCATTGCCCTGCGCTGGAGGATTTCTCTTGGTCTATATAGCCCATAGGACACCCCAGATGGTAGTGACGCTGTCTTTAAATACGTTTGTGACCAAGAGAGCTCACCTACTGCCATTCCACAGTATATGGTTGCATTGTCATCAGAGCCCCTGTTCTTTTAGCCATAGGTTCTCTCAAAGCCTTTATTCACAAGGAACCTATCAACCTGGTTGCTGGTTGGATGTTGCCAGCTGCTCTTATTACTTTGAAGTGATGCTGCACTACCCAAATGCTGCAGCAGAGTGTCAGGGCTTCACTGGCTAGCTGAAATGGAGGTCTTATTTGTTCTTTTCTGCCTTTGTGTGGAATAACTCAACAAGGGCTTTAGAACTGTGATGACCTTGTCCTGAGCAGGAGCTTTTGCTCTGCTGCAGTTGGTTCGTTGCAGAGAAAATATCTTTGAGATGCATTGCATAGCTTCTAACACTGTGGCAGGGGGTTAAGCTGGCTTTTCTTCTACTCTGCTGTCTGATTTTAAGCAAGTCACCGTTTTCTCACTGGTCAAGCAATGGGATTGAACTAGTTTATCTTTAAGCCCCCCTCCAACTGTGATATTCTCTAACTTTCACTGTTGGAAAGCAGCAGTGGATTGATTCACCTCGTGTGTGATGTCCAACAAGAGGAGGATTCATTTCAGAGCGAAGATATTTGAATCAACTCTAATGTCCAGAAAGGCAGAAACAGAAAGCAGATGATCTAAAAGCCTGCTTGGCTTATGTGGGACAGCTTTATACTCTAATCTTTTTGGCTACCTCCACACAACTAGATAGTAATCACCATCTCCAATTTATCTCTGAATCAACAAGACAACTCTGTAATTCTTCGAAACCTTAGAGAAACAATCTATTAGAAAGAAAAAGTGTGGCCTTCCAAGTTTTAGGATTCCCATGGTGGGAGTGCTACTTCTGGGAACACTGGGTTAAATTGGAACTAGGTTGAACTGTGGTAACAGTGAAGACCTTGGGGAGTTTTAGAAAGAAGTTTTGGGAGATGATTTCTGGAAATGTGTTGGTGGGAGCTTAGGGATGGGGTGGTTAATCAGAAAACCAGCAGTCAATTCTTTCAAGGAGAAAGGATGCTGAGGTAATAGATCCTATTACCAAAGTCCTTGGGAAGACACATGGGGACAGGAAGTGGTTGCTTAGTTTTGTAGCTATTTAGAAGCCTCTAGAGACCAGAAATGCAGGAAGACAGAACAGGAGAGGGGAGACTTAATAAATGGACAGAAAGCACCAGGAATCTTTCAAAAGGCATGATTCTTTTGGGTAAAGAGTGAGAGAATTTTTCTGACCTGTCATTATCCTTCATTCCTAGTGGACGCTGGGCACAGAGCTGTCATCTTTGACCGGTTCCGTGGAGTGCAGGACATCGTGGTAGGGGAAGGGACTCACTTTCTCATCCCTTGGGTACAGAAACCAATTATCTTTGACTGCCGCTCTCGACCACGTAATGTGCCAGTAATCACTGGTAGCAAAGGTGAGTCTTGCCTGTGGGTTAGGTAGAGAGGGTGGAAGGGATGCTGTGGGATCCAGAAGAGGTTGAACTTCACGTAAGAATTCCTAGTATATTTTCTCTGGAGAGTTTTATGTGGATCCAGAGAAAAAAATACATACTTCAGGTACGCATAACTGTACAAATTTAGAGAAATACAGATCTATTTCAAGAATTACCTAGTGATCCAGTTAAAGAAATCTAAGTGCCTTTGCTCTCTCAGTTGACCCTTCCCATTGGTTCTTGTTCCCCAGAGTCACTATATAAAGCGATCTCTAGCTATTCTGTTTGCCCTCACAGCTGACTTACCTTTTGCCTTGCTTTCTAAGACCTGTGTTTCCAGCAGCACTGACTTCTCATCATTATCTCACAGGCTGAGGCCTACATCCCTGAGAGCAGTCCCCTGGTGTCCGACACCCCACTAGATTGTCAGTTGGAGCCTAAAATGGATTGCTATCGCTGTTCTCCCCACTGTCCTACACATAGAGGTGCACAGGCAGTAAATGGAATAGCAGATGCCGGCTCAGAAGTGACATTTTCACATCAAGAGGAGAGGGTCACATGGACGATGGTTTCATCTCAATAACACTCGATGCCTTCAGTGCTATTCCTCAGCACTGTGACTGTGCTGGGTTGGAGGGTGGGGTAGTTCAGAAATGACTAAAGCAGGGGCTGTTAGGAGCTCAGTCTAGCTGGAGAGACTGAACAAACAGATCTGGTGGAGTGTGTTGAGTCCTAGAGCCAAGCTTGTACAGAGTGTCCGGGGAGCAGAGAGGAGAGCAGCTAACTCCACAGGCGGCTGGGCAGGCACCTGCAAGGAACTTACGTCTAAGCTGGAACTGTAGAGTGAGCAGTGTGTCAGGCAGAGGTGGGAGAAGGGTGAATTGGTATTGCATAATCTGTCCTGTATCTTCTGGCCAGCGAGAGAAAAGAGCCTCTGGTAAGGGATCTGGCTTGCCTCCTACAAAATAGGAAATTAAAGGTGAGATATTCCTTGAGAAAGAAAATCTAAACTTTCCACTTCTTTGGGATTTCTTTCTCTACTATTTGGCAGTTGTTCTAAGGATACAATATGTTCTTATCTTCAAAACTGTCGATAGAGACTTCCGGAGATCAGGGACTTGTATGTATACATTTCCCAGGTTTCTTGATGCCAACTCCTTCTCAGGAGTTGGTCCATTTTTTGATGACTACAGGCAAGCTGTGACGTTACTTTAGCTCTGAGCAGGCCTGAATTGTCCAGAGAAGTTGTATTTCCTTCCCTGGGTCATTTGACCGGCCTACACATGAAAAGTGGGCTCTAGATGATTCTGATAGCCCCTTCACCTGTTGCGCTTTGACAGAGTGCTTGTATATTTGATTTCTTCCTCAGTTTCCTCCAATGTGCCTGGAAGGCAGATGAAATTATCCCCGTTCTTACAGACAAGGAACTAAGCTGAGATTCACTAAGGCTTTGTGAGGGATGTCACATAATTAGTAAACAGCAGAGTGGGACTGCAGCCCAGGCCTTTGACTGCTGGTCCAATCCAAAGTGGACTATTTCTGCTGAACCGAGGGAAACCTCTCTAAATATTCAGTGTTCCAAATATCCCACAGTACCTACTAGACTTATAATCTTAATTGCTTTTAGCAGAGGGCATTCAGGACATACCGAAAAGCTATTGTCACTGGAAACCTTTAAGTTCCTAACTGATCCTCTTCTGGGTTCCCTACCAAGGAAACCATGCACTTGTGCTCCTTGCCCTCTAGGGTCCTATAATCAGCAACTTTACTTATAATTTCTAGTAAATTCGGGGTAGGAGAGGTCATATAGAAGGCTATTGTGATTTTTATTTTTAACTCCAGCGTTTGTCGTCTTCCCTAAGATTTACAGAATGTCAACATCACCCTACGCATTCTTTTCCGGCCTGTTGCTAGCCAGCTTCCGCGCATCTACACCAGCATTGGAGAGGACTATGACGAGCGAGTGCTGCCCTCCATCACAACAGAAATCCTCAAATCCGTGGTGGTGAGTGGACAGGGCCTCAGCCTCAAGCCGAGAGCACAGCCAAGAGAACAGTAGGCAGCAGGGAGAGCTTGGCAGTGGGTGGGTTGGGATGTAGCTGGTAGGTTCTTGGTTTTTCCTTTCTGCTTCCTCATTATCCTGACCAGCTCCTCTGCCCTCCCTTGGAACCAGGCTCGCTTTGATGCTGGAGAACTCATCACCCAGAGAGAGCTGGTCTCCAGACAGGTGAGCGACGACCTTACAGAGAGGGCTGCAACCTTCGGGCTCATCCTGGATGACGTGTCGTTGGTAAGATCTTTGGGGAGCCTGCAGGGAGGGGCTTCAGTGCTTGTGGAGGTGCCTGGCTCCATTTCTAGCTAGACACTGTTAGTTTCTGCCTTCCATTTTCCTAGATGTGAGACTTGACAGCATGGAAACTTCATGACTGTATGATGCTCTCCTTGGGTTTGTCTTCAGACAAGTTTCTTTTATCTCACTTCTGTCACGCACATTTTTCTTCTGACTTGTGTCCCTACCCACTCGGGTAACGTAACCATGAGTGTTCCCGAGATCTCAGGAAGTGATGTCTTGTTAACCCTGTTTGACACAGGAAGAAATTGCCTGATGAGACCAGAGAACCACTCGGATAGTCTTTTTCCCTAGCGCAGACCTCCTAGCCTGATCCCTGGTAATTTCCTAACACTTAGAGTCCAAAGCTCAGTGAGGTGAACTCTGAGAACTCCAGTGAAAGGTGATAGAGTGTAAGTGAATGGTTCTGTTCCCCAAAGCCTGGTATGGGGGAAAGGGGACACGTCGGAGGCATAAGCTGTCCTCCTGAGACTGCATATCTGTGTATTTATATGGTATTGAATGCCATAACTCAGGCAGAAAGCAATACACGTAGGATAGCATTTCAGATTGAGGAGGCAAGGGGCAGGGTCATGTTTCTAGATTTCTGGGAAAAAATATTTGGAGCGATTTGTTCAGTTGGTGAGGTAGAGTGTTTCCTGTTCCCTTTCTCCTGTGTATCGCTAGGGAAAGGCACCATTTCCCTCAGCATCTGTGCAGCTGTTTAAACAGTCACACTACAACACCCGGAGCTAGCCTGCAGGCCCCGGCTCCACCTTGCACCAATTGCTGGCAGTTGAAGGGCTTGTGGGCTCCCTCTACTGGCAAGATGCCAGGCTGCAGCCATTTGGCTCTGATGAGCAATTCCTCAGGCTCTCCCACTTACTGTTTAACCTGAACACCTTGGCTGTGAGAAAATGCTAAGTAAAAACTAAGGAGAAGCTTGGCATTTTGCTAGACTTTAACCACATAGTCCATTCTGGGGAAATGTGGGCTGACCACAAGAAACCATATCTAAGAGGTGTGAGAAGAAAATTAGATTTCGTGGAGAATTTGCTGCCCTCAGCTGGCCCTTTTAGAAAGAAATTTTATTCCTTAATTGCACATTTCATTTTTCATCTCTCAGGATTTTGGGATTGTTTTCTTCCCCAAACTTTGAACAAGAGTCCAAAAGTGGAACACGCAAAGTAGAACAATGCAGTTTAAGAGTCAGAAGTGTTAAGAATTCTGGAAGGCAGTGGGACCATGATACTCTTCAGTATCAAATTTTGACCTACTTATATTAAACAACAAAAAAGCAGAGGTTGGGAGGGTAGAGGAAGGAATGAAACAAATAGAATTTAATAACAAAACCAATGCTATTCTTCCCTTTTATGTCTTCCTTTTTAGTAAACAGTTGGATAAATAAGTAAATCATTCTAGACTAGGCATTAGGAGTTCTGAGATCTTTTTCCATTGTTTTCATTAGGGACCGCTCAGCCAAGTCTGTTATTTATGCTATTAGGAAAGATCTGTGGATAATCAGAATTTTAAACCCTCTCCCAAAGCAATAGCTTTACCTGCCTTCTCTTTAAACTCTTTACCAGAAGCACTCACTCATAGGGAATACCATGATTTGCGTTCCACGTTCTCGCTTCCTCTTCCTGTTTTGTGTTGGAGGTGCTGTGAGAAAGAAGTGGACTGGTTAATCCATAAGCACGGAGCATCGGGCTCTTGAATTCCTGAGAACCAGCTGCCTCCCTCACTCCGAGGGGCTCAGTTTTCCATCCGGCCTCTCTGGGGGCTTCAAACAGACCATCACAGGACCCTGGAAGAGCACTAGTCTGTGGTGGGGGTCCTAGAACCCACAGGTCTTCCCTAGGGATGTCGTCAGTTGAGTGGATACCTTTGGTGCTGTGCGCCATCTTTTACTTGTGAGCGTCACACTGAGGGTGATAGAATGATGTACAGGAGCAGTTTGGGCAGCTGAGCATTCTGGGGCATAAACTCTGTTTGGACATGGATATGGAGGTGAAAGGTGTTCTGGCCTCATGATGCCTCCAGCTGCTAGAGCCATTCCTGGCCCCTTCCTTCCAGTGCCCCCAGAGACCTCACAGCCGCGCTGTCTAAGCATTACACTGCCTCATCACGCTCACTGTCTCCCCTTAGACGCATCTGACTTTCGGGAAGGAGTTCACAGAAGCAGTAGAAGCCAAACAGGTGGCCCAGCAGGAAGCGGAAAGAGCCAGATTTGTGGTGGAAAAGGTGAGCATTCAACCAGATGGAGGAGCCTCTCTCCCCTTTCTCTTGTGCTCAGCCTCCTCGTTTGCTGGGTGGCCTGGAAATTCATCATCTGTCATCTCTCCTTCCGGGATCATTGGAAGGGGATTGCAGGGACTGTACTCCTGCAATTGGTTCCAGAGTCTTTGGGGTCCAGTCAGGGATATGTGAAGTAAACGTTCCTAAATCACTGAAGGGTCATTTTTTTTCCACTTCCCTAAGATCAGAAACACTCCTACAAATAAAAATGTGTCTCCTGGAATATTTTCAGTTTCACTGAGAAGTCATTTTTAACCGTGGTTACACAGTGAAAACCGATAGCCAAAAGCATCAAACGTTGCACCAGATGCTCTAGTGTCAGTTGATTTTTTTTTTCAAGTGCTTAAATCCATCCAGATGTGTCGTAGAATGATGGGACACAATGTATTTGCCATAGCAGCCTGGTCTTCCTGGTCTCTGCAAAGGTATATTTATTTCTTGCTCTCCCCTTCTCACCACTAATCCTCATGAGTTGGTATTCTAATCGAAGACCCCTGAGTCTTTAAAATCAAGGAAAAGAGGGATATATGGGTGGCCAGCATTTAACTTTAGAGAATGTAAACTCCGAGCAGAGACATTATTTTGTGTCTACCTGTCTCCACAGCCTCACATTTCTAAGAGTGTGCCTGGGGATCCTGGGTGCTCAATAAACATTTATTGAGGAAATAGTCACAGAGCCTAGCAGTTTAGCTGTTTCAAAATTGTATGTTAATTTCAGAGAAGCATGGTACTGTACTCCTCACATGCCTCTGAAGGTCATACATTATAGATAGATGTCCTATCGATATGGGTAGGGAAAGCCTAGGAGATGGCCTAGGTGCTTTCATTCTGGGTACCTGAGTTGCTAGTCAGGAACCACTGTAGTTGGTAGGCTCAGCTAGGGAGTGTCACGCATGTCTGCTTTTCCTGCTTAGCTACGCTGGTTTTGGTGAAAGTCACTGACTTGGGACTGGAGAGAAAGATGAGCCTGGGGAATGATTCCACCTTTCTTTCTCTTCTGTTTTCCTTGGCCTGGGCTGCTCCTGGCTCAGAGTAGGGTGGCCAGACTAGGTTGCTGTTAATGGCTCAGAGTAAGGTGGCCAGACTAGGTTGCTGTGAATATTAATGAAGACTTTGAAATAAAACAAGCTGTTGATGCAAGCAAAAGAAGTGTGTCCCTACAGTGTTGAGAAGTGGGCAATACAGAACAGGAGGATTTTGTGGCCAGTGTTGACCCCATCCAGAGGAGGAGGCAAATTCCAGGAGTTCCTTCAGGAACCAGTGCAGGTGTCTAACCTGGGCCATTGAGGCTCTAGCCTGCCCTCCAAGACTCTGAGGTGTGATCTTGGTATCTCTCCACCTCTGCTCTCTTAGGCTGAGCAGCAAAAGAAGGCAGCCATCATCTCTGCTGAGGGCGATTCCAAGGCTGCCGAGCTGATCGCCAACTCCCTTGCCACTGCGGGTGACGGCCTGATTGAGCTGCGCAAGCTGGAAGCCGCGGAAGACATCGCCTACCAGCTCTCACGCTCTCGGAACATCACCTACCTGCCGGCCGGGCAGTCAGTGCTCCTTCAGCTGCCGCAGTGAGGCCTGTCCTGCCTGCACCTCCTCGGGCCACCTGGGCCACAGCCCTGAGGATTCTTAACACCGCCTTCCTTCTGCCCCACCCCAGAATCACTGTGAAATTCCATGATTGGCTTAAAGTGAAAGAAATAAAAGTAAAATCACTTCAGATCTCTATTACTCTATCAGATAAAACTGTTTCATTCTTCTCATTTCCATCCACTTTTTTTTATCTACCTGCCTACCAAAAATTGCCAAGTGCCTACACAGACCAGCTAGGCTCTTCAGGGCCTGCTGGAGCTCCAGCCTAGACACTGGCAATTGGCAGAAGAAAGGCAGGGGCACATGTGTGATGGGCTGGGGAGCACAGTTGTCAGCCTAAGTAAGCTTGTACCCTCCTACCCATCATTTATTCAAGATATGAAGAAGATGGTACACACAGTTGAATCAAGAACTCAGGCCTCCATTTTTTCCAGTGGTTCCAGCACAGACCCAGCTGAAGAGAGATGCTGGGGAGGGTCAGAGAGGAAGTTGTCTCTTACCATAAGGCTGATTCTCTTTAACTGTGGGGCCAGCGGAAGCAGGTGTGTACAAACTGGGCATGGGTTGAGGAATCTACCCCTGTGAAGATGGGTGGGCCTGATTTGCTGTCCCCCAAGGGTCCTACGACTGGGATGGACTTGGATAGTGAGAGAGCAGGCCTGGACTGAGATGTGAGTCCTCTGGAAGACTTCCTCTCCAGCTCCCCACCTTGGTGTCTTTCAAATACCCACCGGAATTCCAACTTGAAAGATTGCATCCTGCTGGGGCTGAATGTGCCTGCCAAAGACGTGTGCATCCTGCGTTCCTGGCTCCCTTGTTCCAAGACTCCCCCTCTAGAGGGCTCTGTGCCTGTTCTTTGAAGGAAAAGACCACGGGAAGAAAACAAACGTGTGTAAATTGCTGTCAATAAATGACACCCAACCTTCCAGCTGAGTCTTCTGGGATTGTTCTTTTTGTTTGTTTTTTTTTTTGTTTGTTTGTGGTGGGAGCCATGGGATGAGAACAGAACATTCTAGCAGTTTGTGTGTGCACGTGTTTGTATTGCCAGCTGGGATAGAATCTCCAGCAAAGCAGAAAATGAGTTTCAGAAAACCCTTTGTTCTGTGTTCCAGTTCCATCCCCAACTGAAGTGAATCTCAGTGGTATCAGGATATGTTTGCCAGGAGATGGGCTCTTAGGAGGTGTGGGTAAGTGGAAGGTCATTAACTCCCCTCCAGGGCTTTGGTACCACTGCTAACCTGAGTTGTAGGCCTGTCCACCAACTGCCAGCAGCACTCCCCTGACGGGAGAGAAGTGATTGACAAAATACTTGAATGTGATAGCCCTCGGTGTGCTCTAGCTTGATTTTTATATATGTCAGATGGCTTCGAGGGCTCTGCTGTGGATTTATACTGCTTGTTCTGCTTTGCTTTGATGTGGAGATGACATTTGAGAGGGGGCCAAGGTTATGCATTGGGGATGGTGGGGACAGAAAGCAGAACTGCAATTGAGAGATGAGCCATGCCAATCACCCACCTCAAATTCTTTTAGGCACAAAACGGAAACGATGTGCAGTGAGTGCTCACGTTGACTGCGTTAACCTCTGCTCTCAGTTTAATCCCTGGGTCCAGCACCTGCCAAGGCAAGCGTCCTCTGACCTGGATTGTGCATTTCCTGTCCTGAGTGATAGGGCCAGCTGTCAGCTGGGAAAAGTGGAGATTGATGCACACATGTAGGGTGGGCCTGAGGACAGTTCTCCCATCACTGCACCCTGCTCCCCTCCCAGGGCCTCTCAGCAGGAGTCTAGTTCCTTCCCATCCCCACCACCCCTCCCCACCCCTGTGGTTAAGTGTGCACTGGGCTCCTGACCCTCAGCTGATCCTCACAAAAGTTTCATTCTGGCAGATGCTCCCACTGGCCTCCTGACTAGTCCATCTCCCTACCAGCTCCCCAGCAAAACTTATCTCAGGATGTCTCTTCCTACTTTTTTTTTTTTTTTTTTTGCTGCAAAAATAGGCCTGCAAACAATGGGGTCCCTGGACTCAGAAAATGGGTTAAAGATTGGAGCAGAAAGAGCATAATTTTTAAATAGGTTCCAGACCAGCTTCTACTCTGCGGCCATCCTCCTTTCCTGCCGTTTATGGCTTTGGACACCCTTCTTGGGGGCAGGGGCAGGAGGCTCCTCTCTTCCCAGGTCCATTTTAAAAGAGCAGTTGTGTTTCTTGCATTTGGCAGGAGATTGGGTTTCATGCTCCGGGTGTCTGCAGGGGAGCCCTCTGCAGCTTCTGGGTTCCTTCTGCCTCAGGTCAGCCTTTTCGGGGCAGACAGACCACGGTCCTGCTGGTTTTGCCATTAGCCTCCCTGCCATGCATGGTGCCAGTGGGAGCCGGGGGCCTCATTCTGCCTTGACTTCCGCCAAGCAGTAATTCTTTTCACAAATGTTCAAGGGTTGTTAACTGGCTGCTTAGCCCCAGAGTCCCCTGATGGCCTCTGGGTTTCTGCAGAAGCTACCACAATGGGCCTTTATCAGCTCGGGATTCTCTGGGCTGTGGATCAAAAGCCACGTTCTGTCTTGGCCAGGGAAGGGGCAGAGCAGGGAGGGTCTTCCTCTCTTCTTTGGTCAACCTGAATAGTTCCCTTGTTCAGGCTCCGAGGGGTTGCTTACTAAGAAGGCAGTGGGCCCTGGGCAGGGAGGGGAGAGAAAAATGTTCAAAGCATTGCCCTTTTCCTTCCTAGTTTTACACACATTCTGCCAATGTGGACTGATGGGGGAGGAAATATGTCGTGGTCATCCCCAGGTGGGTTGATTTGAAAGACAGGAAGGGACAATGAAATATCAGTCAAATCCTGATTGAGCAAATGCTATTCTAATAGGACATTCCAGCAATCAGCCGGGGACTGTGCAGTTAGGACCTCCCTCGACCTTTACCATCCACCAGTAATTGTGGGTAAATCAGCCCACCCTGATTGAAAATAACTTGGGTTAGAAGTTTCAGGAGGTGGTAACCGATTTCCCTGCCTTTCATAGACCTCCATTAATCCTGCACACTGCTCCGAACTTCATTTTTCTAAAGCAGATCTCATCTCCTCCCTCCTGAAAAATTTTCGGTGGCCACTCCTTGCTTGCTTAATAAAGTACAAATGTCTTCTCCTGGCATTTGAGGCCCTCCATGGTCTGGACTCTACTTTTCTGGTCCGACTTTACACTATACTGCTTGCTTTCCCAAATCTACCTAGTGGTTCCCATGGGGTGGGGAGTGTTGTTTGGAAATGCAACTGGAAAGGGGAAGCAGCAGGTGAGAAGGAGGGGAGGTGGCAGATATACCACCAGATCTACTTTGTATGGGATAGACCGATACAACAAAAAATTGCCCCCAAAGTAATGACAATAATATCTCCACTTTGGTGGGGAAAAAAACCCCACCAAACTGAGTTTCTTGCTCTTGTCTGCATAACCGCCCATATACTTACCTCACCCCCTTTGTTCACAGTGTCACTTCATCCTGGACAGCCCTCTCCCCACATTTCACAGGTCCAGGTGTCCTCTATCCTTTGATTTCTAGCTCAAAATCTTACTCTTCCACAAAACTGCTGATGTCCCCTCCTCCCCGCCTCCATTACCTGTCCCTTGCCTGAACTGCTTGTCCACACTCCCGTGAGGCATTTAGCACTCTCTTCATTGGGTCGTAGTTATGTCTGCTTCTCTCTCCTACTCTACATTTCTGGAGGGCAGGACACTTACATGATTCAGTGTTCGTTTCTCCTATTTCTTCTTCCCCTTAACCACCCCTAATCGTTTTTGCCAAGCCAGACATGCGCAATGGGAAGAACTGAATGTTTGTCAAATGAATAGATGAAGAAACAGAGTACACGACTGAGGTCAGAAACGAGGGCTGAAAGTTAAAGTCTTTGAATTCTTCCACACCATTATGTTGTTACCTCAAGCTACTCTGAACGGGGTTTTTCGGGGTCTAGCAGGCCAACCCACCCAACTAAGTACCCACCCTGATCCATTCCCCAGTCTCATCACTCTTTCGCTGAGTAGGCTTCTGTGTGCAGACTCTCCCCTTGCTGTCACCTGCCTACAGCTCACCCTCCCTTCTGTCTGCAGCACCACTTGTTTGTCTGTTACTTTTTTTTAAGTTTATTGAGATAATATTGGTTAATAAAATTATATAATTTTCAGGTGTACATTATAATTTGACATCTGTATATTCTATTGTGTGTTTACCACCCAGAATCCAGTTTCCTTCGGCTACCATATATTTGATCCCCTTTACCCACTTGGCCCTTCCCCTACCCACCTAAATTTGACCCCCTTTACCCTGTCTACCTCCCCCTCCCCCACCACCTACCCTCTGGTAACCATTAGTCCACTGTTCATGTCCCTGAATCTCTGTTTGTCCTGTTCATTTCTTGCTTTTAGGTTTATATCCCACATATAAGTGATATCACGTGATTTTCAACTTTTTCAGTCTGGTTTGCCTTTCTTAGCATGATTATCTTGAGGTCCATCCAGGTTGCCGCCAATGGTTGTCTTTCATCTCTTCTTATGGCTGAGTAATATTCCATTGTATATATGTACCACAGTTTCTTTAGCCAGTCATCTATCATAGGACACTTCAGTTGCTTCCATGTCCTGGCCACTGTGAATAATGCTGCTATGAACATTGGTGTGCAAATATTTTTTTCAGGTCTGGATTTTCAAGTCTAGTAGAGGGACTGCTGGATCATAAGATAGATCAATTCTTAGTGTTTTGAGGAACCTCCATACTGTTTTCCATAGTACTCCTCCCTTTTTCAATTTCTATCACTCTTCCTGTCCCAAGCCCAACTTAAAATCCCTTTCCTCCAAGTATTTACCTCTGGCTGAACTCTACCCAGCTTTCCTTGCAAATAAGTTCTTCCTTTATAGAAAGGACATTGGCTCTGGAACTCTGGCAACACTGGGGTTGAAAATTGAACAAAAAAATTGAGATGAGGCCTTCCCCCACTCATAGCGGCTGGGATACTTTGGCAAGGTTCAGATGCACACAGCTGGAAGAGAGGGAGAATGGAACCATACTGGACCTGGGCAAACGCATTTATAGTTGAAAGACAATGTCTTTGCACTGGATGGTTAGAAAGGAGGTTATCTTTCTAGCACTCCCCAATCAAGCTACTTCAGAAGAAAGGGTGAAGCTAAAAGGGCACAACTACTCCCAAGGAGTTTAAAGCTGTTGTAATCCTTGGAGGACAGGACAAACCACCTGGATTAGCTGGAAAAGCCAAGATCACTGAAAAGCTTGGACCATTTAAATTTGGCTGAATGAGCTGCAAACACTTAGGTCAGGGATTAGCAAACTATGGCCTGCAGGCCAAGTACAACCCACCACTTGTGTTTGTATAGTTCAGGAGCTAACAATGAAGGGTTTTTACACTTTTGAATGGTTGGGAAAAAATCAAAACAAGAATACTATTTCATGACACATGAAAATTATATGAAATTCAAACTTCAGTTTCCATATGTAAAGTTTTACAGGAATATAACTATGCCCCTTTGTATTACAGCAGCAGAGTTGAATAGTTGAATAGAACACCATGTGTTCTGCAAAGTCTAAAATATTTACTGTCTGTATCTTTACAGGAAAAGTTTGTTGACCCCTCATTCAGAGGAGTAGATAACCTTGGGGAAGAAGAAGAAGAACCCTGGAATTTGGAAGTCTCTGGCACCAAGGGAGGCTGAGGACTTTAAGTCAGATACAAAGTAGTTGTCACCAGAGTCCTTGACTGTGTCTAAGGCTTTGGCGATCTGGGAAGCAAGGTCACACTGGGGCCCTGGCACACAGATTTACAACAGCTGCTGTTCACTATGGCTTGTACATGTTTCTGAACTGGGCAGAAGATAGGAATAGCAGTAGCAAATAGGTGGGTATTACAAAGGAAGAACCCTATGACGCCTTAAGGTCTGAGGATTTCCAGGCCTCGGGTAAAACCACTTCTTATCCACTCCTCTGCCCTCCAGGAAGGGTTTGCTGCAGGACTGCCCTTCCAAAGCCGGGGAAGGCCACCGCCAAGGAAGGGAGCTGAGTGTGGTGATGACTCCCGGAAATGGGGGCCTCTGGGAGCTTTGGCCTCTGGGCAGGAATCTCTTGGTTAAGACCATGTCTATCTTGGAGATGACCAGAGACCCCAAAAGAATCTACTGATGCTCTTGACTGTGGATCATGCCAAACCTAATCTACCAAACATTTGAGAACAGATGAGCTTTGCTGTCTCTCTGACTAGCAACCACTTCTTTCCCTTAATTACCTGTGCCAACCTCTCAGTGTGGAATGCCATTTCCCTCTCCTGTGTCTACAAACCTCCCTTCCTCAAGATCCTGCCCAACACTCACTTCCTTCAGTGCTCCTTTCCTATCTAACTCCATCCCCACTAAAATCACAAAGGACAGAACTGAGCAGGAGGATTCCAGATCCTTGGCATTAACCCCTTCATTTGGGTGAGGAGGGAGAGGACACTTGCCCAACATCCCACAGGATACAGTGGGCAAAGCCAGGGGTGGAAGCCTGGTCTTCAGATTCTCTGTCTTGTGCTGTTTTCATCCCATCTCTCAGCAGCTGGATGCTCTATATCTGGGGTGCCTAGTTCTGTAAATAAATCCTTCCTTTGCACTCGCAAGTGGGTGGGCGCATGTATAGTCTTCATTCCTTTTGTGCGCACACTTCCATGCCCAGCTAGACTATAATAGGTGGGAGGCAGAGACAATGTCTTCCCCTTTGTAAGGTCATTCACACCAATGGACTCCAGCAATCCTTGCTGACACTATGAAACTCCAAGCTGGGTTAGACTTCCTGGATTTCTCACTCTAGAAGGCAACTCAGTTTAGTGGGAAAACATGGGTTCTAGAATTAGAAAGATTTGGGTTTGACTGTGCCCTCTGCCACTTATTAGCTTGGGAGACCTTGGGTAAATTACTTAATACTTCACACTTCTTTTTCATTCTCAAAAAATTAAGAATATGAATATCCACATTGCAGTGTTGCTGAGGAGTAAATGAGATGACAGATGTGAAATGTTTAGCACAGGGCTCAGCACATAGGAGATGCTCCAAATATTCTCATTCCCCTCTCTGTTGTGTTCTGAGGCAGTGGGGGTGGGGGCACTGCCTTCCTCTCCACCGTATCAGGGATCAGAAAGTTTCTTTGGAATCCTGAGATAGCAATGGGCATCTGTGTGCCCGATTCCATGCCAGCTATTGATAAGGGGCATAAGGACTATCATGCCACTGAACCTGGTTTGACTCAAATGAGAAGATGCAGAAGGGGTTGAGTTCCGAGCTCTTCCTCCCCAGGAGTCCAGATGTCTTGAAATAGGTAGCTTGACCTGTCATTCAGGAAGCTGTGTTCGGTTCCTTATTTGAGGTTGAGGGTACAGATTGGCTGGAAAACTCTCAGGTGTGTTTTTATACAGGTGATTTCTGCTGTAGTCTTTGTTATGTCACTATTTGCATAAGTCCCTTTTTATGTCTAGGTCTCTGTTTCCTCATCTTTACAAAGAGGTGATAAGTCTATCAGCTTTTTGCTATCTGAGCTTGGAGGAGTGCTGAAGAGTCCAGGGAGGAGTCCCTCCCTTCCCCGCTAAAGCCAAAGCAGTGGTGAGTTTATCAATCTGTTGTTTAAAGGAAAAGTTCCATGACTGCAAAATTTTGAAATCCACTGTTCTCAAGGGTTCCTTTGATCTCTCAAGTCTGTTTCAGACCGAGCCCCACAAGGCTGTGGCCTCACTTCTCCACCAGATGGCAGCAACCTGCATACTGCTGCAGGTGCCAGGCTATGATGACAAGTACAAAGTGTTCAAAAAGGGATCTCAGGGAAGGGACTACAAGGATGTCAGCACTAGCTCTGGAGATAAGTAAATAGGTCGAGGTGACCCTCTGAGGGCGACTTCCTGATATAGAACCCCTGGGCACCTGTGGCTGTAAATACTCCAAGTGTCCGTCCCAACCACCGGCCAAACTGGTGCTACCCCTCTCTTTGCCAGGTGGGAGATCGCCACCCAGATCACTGTTAACTCTTCCTTAAACCAGGAGGCTCCCAGGACACTGGATACTCACCTATGTCAGCCCAAGGTCAGTTGGGGGCACTCCCCCAGCTGTTAATGAATTAATAAGACACAGAGGGGACACCAGAGTCTCTTTCTGAGGGCCCAGAAGTTTCCTTCTAATTTTCTTAAACACTCATGAGGAGCAAAATTAAATGTAAGAGGCTGACAAGCACTTGGGGAAGGCTTGACCTTCCTTCTTGTGGATGTTCTCCATGAATGGACAGATCTAAAAAGAACAAGTGTTACACACACAAGTTGGCCCATTCATTCATCCGACAATTATTGGGCACCTATGTGTGCAGTCCTGAACTAGATGATTCAGGGGACTAGGAGATGAATCAGACACAGTCCTTTATAAAGAGACTAATACAATTTAGTCCATATGACAGGGGATCAGGTCATATGTACTCAAGCGTTTTTCTTCTCTTCTTCCTGCAGGTTTTTGTTCCTTATTGTTTGTTTAGGTCAAAACTTAAATGATAAGGCCATGAAATGGGGAAAGAAGAAGGGAAGGAGTGGTTAGAAGGAAGCTGGAGACAGCTCAAAACTTTGCCATGAGGCTCTATAAAGTGGAGTGTAGAATTGGCTATGCTGTTTGTACTGATGTGTACAGATCTTAAAGCAAAGCATTTTTCCCACCTCTTGCCATCAGTTTTCCTGGAGAATTTTGTGATCCTAGCTCTACCCTGTTTCATCTTGCAAATGTACACTGCCTGATTCTTTAAATAGCCTTAAAAATAATGCTTAGTGATCTATACTTTTTTCTTTTAAATAATAAAAACATGTAAAGAATAGAACAGAATAGACCATAATGCTGTTGCCCACAGGAATACTCTATAAAATATATAAGCATCACTAAAAAATTCAAACAGTACAGAAAGATAAATAATGAAAGGTGAAACCCTTCCCATTATTTTTCTCCCACAGTTTCCCTCCTCCCAAATCACCACTATTAGATTGCTTAAATTTCCTTCCAAAAGAAAGTCATGCATTCAGCAGCACATATAGGCCTCCATGAGCATGTCCTCTGCTGTTTTGATTATTGACACAAAAGGTATCACACTGCTCTGCACTTTGCTGTTAACACTTATTGAAATATCTTGAACATATCGCCACAGTAGCACATACAAACCCAATACATTCTTTTTAATAGCTACATCCTTTTCCCTGGTATGGATCTATCATGTTTTGTGTCACCAATAGGCTTCTTTGCAACTTGTTGGTGGTTTTTATGTATTTTGCTATTGCAAACAAAACCACAATGCATGCCGCCTGATTTTTAAAAGGGCCTGGTGATCTCTGCACAAGATTTCTGTACAGGGCAAAAGGATTGTGCCCAGGGGCTTAGGAAATAACTTTTGGAGTGGGGGATGGCAATGCTTGAGCCCCCGGAGCTTCCCAGAGGCTTCCTACTGTGAATGTGTATCTTTGACTTCTTTGGGGAAGTTGTGACTCCACCTCCTATCTCTGCCAAGCTGGCATGACTGCTGCCAGGCTAGCCATCCAAGCCTGGCTGCCTTGGGATGGAGTCCCTGTATCTCGCAGCTGTTTGCTGGGTTGCTAGACAGGCTGCCTGGGGCTCTTGGCTCAGGCCAGGGTTGCTCTGCTTAGCTGGTGTTCGCTGCCTCATGGTGCTGCTCTGAGATTCACAAACAAACAGGAAGCCAGTCCACTTCCTGCTTGCTGGGGCAGGTCCCCCGTCCTTATCGCCCAGTTAGCCCAGAGGAGAAGGGGCAGCCCAGGATTCACAAGACAGCTTCCTGGCAGAGGTGGTGAGGGAATCCTGGATCCCACTATCAGGACAGTCTCCCTAGCCCTGCACCTATTTGCCTAGCTGGGACAGCCTTCCTGAGAATCAAAGTTAGGCTCAGATCTCTCTGTTTGGGGAAGCCTGTTCTGAGAAATCCCACCCTGTCTGGATTTCCTAACCTCTTTGGTTCTGAGATGGAGTTCTAAATTTGTAGTAAGCAGAACTCTAGGTGTTTGTGGTGGGAGACTGTTTTCTCCCTGGAGGCAGCACTGGTATTTTCTTCTGCCTTTTCCCAGTACTCACCCAGCAGGGTGCTCTCTGCTCATGGAAACACTCAATACATGTTTGTAGACTGAATGACTGACCAACTTCAAAAGGGGTACCAGAGAACAAAAGAGACAGAAGAGGTTGCAACCACAGCCCATGATGGGGCTAGAAGGCATTGCTACTTGGGGCCAGGGGGCACCTGAACAGATGAGAGCAGTGGAGACAGTTCCAAGTATGAAACAGAGGTATGACTGGGACAGAAGCCAAAGATGAGAGCTACAAATATTCTGTCTAGTCGACAAGTCCTAAAGGTCCCCTAGGTCCCATGGGAAATTAGCTCCCTGCTTTTCAATCAGTAATCAGTTAGTTACTATATATATTATACAGAGAGTGTTCGTTTTTAAAGAATTAGAATTTTTTTTAACATAGTCAATATAAAAACAATGCTGAGTATACTTAATCCTTTGCAGTGACTCAGAGGGTGCAGTAGTAGGATACTGCCATGCCTAGAGCAATCATTAGGACTATCAATTACTTTAGAGAACATTAGCCCCGGGCCCAGCAGCCTACCGTGAGTCACTGTCAGTTGCTTTTTTTAAAAAAAAAAAAAAAAAACAAAAAAACAAAAACAAAAAAAACTCTGATAACAACTTGTTTAGTTGCCACTGTTCTCTTTTTTAAGAAAGCTGGGCATAGAAACCAAACTTAAAAACAATCATAACTCTGAAACTCCAAAAGCCCAGTTATCTCTCTTTTGCAGTTGTTTGAGCTTCAAACGAAAGCTTCTCTCATAAGCATCTGGGGTGCAGACAAGCATGAGCTTTGTGGTTGGAGACCAGCAGGTAAAGAGAGTGGAGACTCACTGGTGGGCCAGGCTGGGGGCTGAGGAGGAACCTGAGCAGCAAGGGCTGCCTGGTAGCAGAGACCTTCAGAAAGTTAGAGTGGGGGTGGGGTGGGGTGGGGGGAGTGCAGAGCTCTCAGAGCTGCATCTCCAAAGCTGAGAGAAGACAGTACGGACCAGAAAACAGCAGCTCTGCAAGTCCCCTAACACCCCAAAGGGCATCAATAACGTGGGTCACACAGGTGGGCTGAGAGATGACCCTGGTGGCTGTTCCAGGGACGTGTGAAGTTCTAGTGCTCCTTGATCTTCACCTAACTCCATAGCCAGTCTTCATAGCATCCCCGGTGGGGAGTTTGGCTCCCAGGTGCCCTGAGCAGTTTCCAAAGCTTCAATCCACAGCTGTAGTAGGGTGTTCACTCCAGAAGCAGAAAAGGGAGAGCTTAATAGAGATGGGTCATGATGAGGGTAAGGCTGGGCCCAGCAGTGAACGACACAAATTGTAGCCTTCAAGACTGGCCACAGGCTGCCAGTCCTCCCAGCATGCAAGCAGCCCCACCCAGTCTCAATGGGACAGTGAAAGGTGAGTGGAAACCTCAGGTTAAAAATACTCAGTCTTGTTGTAATGAGAAAGAAGAACAGGAAGGAAGTGTGGGGAGGCAAGGCAGAATAGACAAAAAAAAAAAAAAAGAAACAGAGAAGGAGAATGAGACGTTATTAAGGGCTGGAAGCTGATTAGGTAGAACAGGTGAGGAATATCCTCTAGGCACCTGAGGGGCTGCTGGGTAGGGGATGGGGTCAAGGGCATGGTTCAGGTAGGCCCTCTCAGAGAAATGACTTGGACCCACTGAGACCAGATTTCAGATCCCCTCAATGAGCACTGGCTCAGGAATGGAGTGGGCAGGCAGAAGGCCTGCCCCCAGAACGGTGGGGCTTGGTTGAGCAGAGGGGAGCCTGCCATGCCTGTTATTCTCTCTGTCGGGGAGAGAGCCACATGAGCTGGCAGACCCTCGGCCCTGGCAGGGTAGAAGGGTGTTCAGCTCATCTTAGGAACAGCAGCCACTCTCATGGAGGAGAGGGAGAACAGTGAGAAGCCTGAGTGAGGTGGTATAGCACTGACTCCACACCACAGAGGTGATGATCAGGGCTCTGAATCCAGGATGCTGAGTTTGACTCCTGACTGTCCTTACTAGCTGCATGACCTTGGACTATCACGCAACTTCTCTGTGCTTCAGATTCCTCCTCTGTAAAATGGAAACACCAGCAGTGCCGACCTCATGGCATTATGGTGAGGATTAAGTGAGCTAATACACTCAGTACCTGGTACCTAGTAATTTCTTTTTAAGTGTTAGCTACTGGAGGTGGAGTAGGGGGTATGCAAGTGATGGGTAGGAAAGAAGTTCCTCACACCTCATGTCAGTGTAACAGCCTTTCACAGAGAACCTGCTACCATGCCAGGCTAGGAGGGTATAAAGAGAAATAAGACACAGGGCCAAGTGTCCAGGAACTGATATCTTAGGAAGGATACAAAGAACTGAACAATCACATTTTAGCATAATATTAGAGAGTTTCTTACCAAGTGCCAGGATACAGAGAAGAGAGATGGAGTAAATGGCTTTCTCTGACTTCAGTGTTTGGCAGGAACCAAGTGAGCTGGTGTTGGAGGTTAATTAATACAATTCAGCAGACTGAGAAGAGGAAACATAGTATTCAAGCTCTTGGCTGCTTGTCTGGGAGTGACCAGTTTGGAAAGGTCAGCAGGGCCTGGCCTTGCAACACTCAGCCAAGAGTTCACACTTTATCCTGTAGGTGGGAGGCAAGTGGAGAGACTAGAAAGAGAGAGACCCAAATCAGACTTGTTTATTTTAAAGATTTCTCCGGCAGAAATGTAGAGGAAAAATAAGAAGAGGAGAATGGGGGCAGGGAACCCAACTGGTTAGGTGGCCCAGCAGTGGTCAGGACAAAAGATGAGGAGGAGAGAACCCTTAAAAAGTGGACTAATTTGGAAGGATGACAAGAAGGGAAGAGGGGAGACTGATTCTGTGGTTTCTGAGCATTAGTGGTGTCCTTAAAGGTCATAGGAAAGAAATGGGGAAAAGTGAACTTTACAAAGAAGGTTTAAAAGTGAGCTCAAGGTAGCCGAGAGGAGGGCCTGGAGATAATGGAAATAGTAGGTGCGGTGACAGAAATGAGGTGGGATTACAAAGACTCCTGTCAGATGAGTCAAGGAAGCTTTACGATTATTTTAACATAAAATAATGGACATGGATGGACACTGAGTCGTGAGCCATGTGTGACATGTGGAGTTTCCTGGGGGGAGCACAGAAGTGTACTGGAGAGCTGACAGGGCTCCCTCACTCTTTAGTTCATGGCTAGAAAGTTGCGAAGTGTCACAATATACATTGCCTGGTTAAATGTTACGGATTGTATTATCTAACTTAAGCTTAATTCACCTTCACAAAATAGACAGAATGAGTTAAAAACATTCCTGCACAGAAACTGCAGACTATAGATCACCCAAATTCAGCAAGCAATGAGCATACAAGAAAATGTCAAAGCTGGCACTTCTCACATGAGCCCTTTGTCATCCCCATCCTAAGGTTAAAACAGTGACAATCTGATCAGGTCTGACATGATGACAGCCACAAACCTTTTTTTGTAATTTATAATGTTAAAAGTGACTATCTGAAATATGAAGTTACACTTCTACCATTGTTAAAAATGAACCTCACCCCAAGAATATATGGTGCTTAAGATACTAATGACATAGGCCCTCTACACAATTTGTAAATAATCAAATATATATAAAGTATTCATGCTCACAGTTTATCACTGATGAGTTGTAACTTCTCAGTATGGGAGTTGTCATCTCACACAGGATCTGATTTGGGCAAAAATTCTTCAGTCATAGGTTTCGGGTCCCAGGGAAGGAACTGGTTTCCTACTTTATCAGCTCTACACATCTGAAATACTATGTATTTCATTTACCTCTTAGAACAAAGGATGCTTGTATTCTAGAGCATGGCCTCAATGGCTCACTTCTCTTTCATCGCCTTGGTTCTTCTCTTCTTTCTGGGGTGAGGGAATGACTAGTTGAGCTCCCTGGAGAAAAGCATTAAGTAAATACAAGGCGTTGCCGAAGTTATTGTTACTATTATTAAAAGCACTAATAAGCAACAGTGGCAAACGTTGCTCCAAGGGGTTCTCCTAAGGAACCAGATGAGCTTTCTAAACACATCCAACCATTTAGCTCTTACATCCTGGGAACCCAGGGGCCTTCTGATATCTGAGTCCTGTGGGGCATAGAGATTGCTGGGGCTTAGGCAAATTGAAGGCCCCAAAGAATGGAGAAGGACAGAGCTCACCTCCTGCTAGACAGAACCCAAGACTGAACAGGACCAGCGACTAATTGAGGCGAACATTCCATGTGTCAGCCTGAGATCCAACACCATGGAGCTAATGCCTTCGCCAGAGCCTTCACTCCCTTTACCCACTGCAGAGGAAGTGGGGAGACCATACACACATCACATTTTCACATTAAATTAATAATTTTTACTTTTTCAAAGCACATGTATGTAAAGAAAGTAATAAAGTGGGGAATGACTATTAGCCACAATTTATTTCCAACATGTATTCATTGAGCACATGCCCTGTATGCAAGGTGTCATACTAGGCACCATGAGGATAAAAAGATAAATGACACCTCAGCTTGCTTATGATCCAGTGGGCAAAGTTAAGATATGCACATAACCATTGCATGGGGTGGGCACAAGGGTCTGAGAGGAGACAAAGAGAAGCCAATGTTCCAAGGTGGGGCAAGGGTCAGGCATAGTCATAGAGGCAATGACATCTGGCCTGGTCCTTAGAAGCTGCGAGGGTCTGGCCAGTGGAAATGGAGGAAATGACATTCCCAAAGAAGGAATGAAGCCCTAGATGGAAAAGCATTGGATCTGTATGACCACCAGTGAGAAGATACTTTCGGTAGGCATCTAGAATGTGAAGAGGAGTGGGCTTGGTCATAAAGTGGATTAGGAACACTTTAAACAGCCACATGCTGAACTACAAGGTCCAGAGTTTATCTTCAGTGAGTGATGGGGAGCCTTGGAAGGTTTTGGAGCAGGTGAGGCAGCAAATCCAAAGAAGTTAAAAACAAAACAAAACTTGCTCAGTGTCCTCTGATGAATTAGGTTGTTGCCCAGCCAGGATCTTAATTCAGATTTGTATTGACACAGGTAAAGCTCCCAGACCTCACACTGATCAGACAGAGCTGGGTCTGTGGGAAAGTGCTTCGGGCCAGGGGCGGGCAGCCTGCTTCTCTGAGAAAGCCTGGAGCCCGAATCTCCAAGTCCCTGGGTGTCCTGTCTGCTACTGGCTTGGGCCTTGTTGAGCTGAATCTTCCCATAGAACCTGGGTGGTGGACAAGCCGGTGACTGAACTGAAGTCTTTGGGAACCTAACTGGGTTGGGCTGGGAATGGCAGAGTGTGGGATCACAGCAATAAAATGAGAGGAGCCCTTGGAGTGTCTTGGGGTGTGAGGTGCACAGGGCGTGGGGCCTTGCATTCCAGGATGGTTAAGACGCCGCAGCTGATGATTATCATTATTATTCCCTCTCTGGCTTTGCCGAGCTTTCATCCTGCAGGACCCTGTCTTGCTGGCCCAGCATCACCAACTAGCAAGGCCTCCTGGGGTGGGGTGGGGCAGGCGGCTCCTGGCTGCAAGGGAACACAACATGACTGGGTTACTTCCCTAGTTTGCTTAGAGAACTTCCGAGTGCTGAGCAGCTTCCTAACCCTAAAATTATGGGCAGAACTTCTCAAGGGGGAAACTGAGGCACAGAGCCAGGGAATGATTTGAGCAAGGTGCTGTGGGAGAGACCACCTTCCCTCCCTTGCCATTTCCTATTCACCAGACTATGCTTATCCTTCCCCAACTGGGGCAGATCTTGTCAGCCTGGAGGGGAGCCAGGGAAGGTGTGGATTCTAGAAGAGAAAACTGGGCTGGGGCCAGGCCAGCAGAGCTGGTCCCTTCCTTGCCAGACACTGTGGCATCACGAGGTCAGGCTCCTGGTTTTGTGTCTCTCTGGAAGGTCCTGCCTCCTGGATGAATCTTCCCCCAAGCCCCCAAAGGAGGCCAGACGTGCAAAGTGCCTAGCTCTCTTGCATCGGAGGCCACACTCAGCATCACCAGAGAGGAAGAGCCTGGGTCTTGTAAAAATGGACCAGGCCCAGGGGCAGAGGGCCAGACAATGGCTCAGAGACAGAGAAAGGTATGTGTGTATGCGCACACATGCACAATTGCTTCCAGTGGTGACATGTCTGCCTGCTAGGATGAGATCAAAGAGAGAAAGACCAAAAGGAAAGGGTATTGACAACCCAATGACTGGGTTGGGGCGAAGTGGAATCCTACAAAACATAGAGATCATGTTGGACAGTGGGAACCCCAAGGAGAAGGGAGGGAGTGACCCCCATAGACTGCAGGCTGAGACCCAGCCTCTAGTTGCTAGTGTCACCTTCCCCACTATTTGCTGTCCACCTAGAGAGCAGCAATCTTTGGGAACATTTTTTAGCAGAAGGTGGAAAAACACAGAAGAGTAGACTGAGGAAATTGGACCAGATAAAACAGTAAACAGAGCTTTGGGGGCCTTTATAAACTCTCACATCCATAATGCCTCCCCAAGCCAGCCAACCAGACAAGAATTTATTTACCAAGTATTTATTAAGCCGCTACTATATGCAAGGCACTCTGCTTGGAGCTATGGGTGTAGATGCCTAAGACATGGCCTCTCTGCTCCCAGAAGGCTCTCTTTTTTTTTGGTTTCAATCCCCCTCTACACAATATACAACCAGAAACTTGAGGCATCTTCTTCCTCCCTGGCCAGGTTCGGCCATGGCAGTACTGGCCCTGCTTCTGTTCCCATAACCAGCTCTCTGAATTCACACAGAAGCAACTATCACCTAGAATTCTTGCTGCTTTTTTGATGTCCACCCAGGTAAAACATTCAGCCATCAGCCACAAAAGTCATCTCTTGAGCTTACCACTATGACGCTCCAAGATGCAATGTTTTCCACTATCTTCTGGATCAAATATAGCCTGTACAGCCTCTGCCTGTTTGCCTTCTCTTATTGGTGACCCAAAGAACCTGCAGTGGCTCCCTATTGCTTATCAGATACTATTTAAACTTTTAGGCTATTTTCCAGGGCTATCTCGCACATTTCTAGCTGTTATTATTATTACCCAACAGTGTCCCCTCCCAAGCTCAGCATGCCAACTTTTGTAGCATAACTCTACATCTGAACAAGAGAAAATAACTCTTTGAGGGGATCACTCTCACATTTATAGTTAATTTATTCAACAAACATTTAATGAACAGCTGCTGTGTACATGGCGCTGTGACAGGTACTGGGATGGCTCTGATGGTGATTAGAACAGACATGCCTCTTGTCCTGGGGGAGCCCATGAACTAGCAGGTAGGACAGACACTAATAACGAAAGTAATTTGTTATTAGTGGTGAGACTGAATGACCAGCCAGGGTTCCTCAGAGTCTCCCACTGCAGCCATGTAGATCTCTTTCACTTCCTGCCTGCATGCTTCACAGAGCTGAGTGTGCCTTGCTGGAGAGGAACGGAGAATGTTCCAACAGGATGTCCACCCAAAAGGCACCAACCCCCAATCTGTTCTCCCCCGGGGTGAGGTTCCTCCCTTCCCGAATACTGTCTCCTAGGGAAGTGACACAAGAAGCAGGGACAGAATTTAAGAGCCTAGGAATTCCACATAGAAACAAACCCTTTGGGCAATGACATTGAGAAAAGGCACTTTACAGTGCCACCGTATTGGAAATATCAGGTCCTGAACCCCCTCCAGAAGCAGCCACAGTGTTGGGCATGATATCCACTCCTCTGTTCTCTGAAGACACTGCCCATGACAGGTCCCTTGTCCGCCTGTGTCTCATTTTGAAACTTGTCCGTGAATGAAGGCTCTAACACCTCATGCAATTGTTGGGTGTTGAGTCAGTGTTTAACCACTATAATTGGTAGGAAAGTCTTGCAACTGTCTAACCAAGACGAGACACTACAAATTCCACCCTCTTGCTTGTCCACCGCCCTCTGCAGAATGGTGAAAACTAGGAAAAGTTATCAAGTATTCTCTACTCTAAATGCTCCAGAAAAACTTCTGTAAAACTGACATGAGAAAAGGCCTTTGATTCCGATGCCCTTCATTCTCTCTAAATGTCAATATCCCATATGGAAGTTTTTTTAGAGGATGTGATCGGGGAGAGAAGAGAGAGCTCCAACATGCTGGAATACAGCCTCCTGTGTGCTTTCCTGGGGCCCTCTTCTGGGTGGGGTTCTGTCTCCACTTGGCACCTTTGTCACCTGGGGGTGATATTCCTGGTTGTGGAACTGGAATGGATCCCAAGAACTGAAACTGGAATGCTGGGGTCATGGGAGGGCTGGGGTCATGGGCTTCTCAAGCACAGCAGTAAAGCCTTCCTTTTTAGGTGTTCTGAGTAAAAGTGAAAGTGGCTTGAGCTCTAAAATGAGAAGGGCATTAGAAGAATAGAATTTTCAAAGGCTGCCACCATAAATATGTGGGCGTTTCCTAAATCAAGGGACAAATCACTATATCAGAAAGTTTCTTTCTTTCCTTCCTTCCTTCCTTCCTCTCTTCTCTCCCCTTTTCCTCTTCCTAGCTTTTTGTCTTCCCCTTTTACATACTCTCTTTCTCTCTCTTTCATCCCCCACCTTCCTCCTCTCCCTCTCTTTCTCCTCCAGAATCTAAAACATCAAGTCCCTAGAGAAGGATGTCTTTGTCCCAGCTGCAGAGCCATCCTTTCAGGTTGAGCTAAAGTCTAATGTCTTTCATGCCACCCTTCCCATCTAGTCAATCTCTGGTCCAACCTTCCTTTCTCTGAATTCTCATTTAATTCCATAAAACTTTGTGTCTTGGTATGATTACACAATGTCTCATGTTCCTCAGCTGTTTCATGTACATGAATCTTGTCTCCTCAACCAGGTTATAAACTTTTAGAGGGTAGAGGCTGTTCCCTTCTCTTTGGAGTCTTTCCACACACTGGACACAGGGGTTGGGTATGTAATAGACTTTTATAGAGACCTTCAATGGCCTTTCATTTCTCATGAAACATTGAAGAATTCACACAGAAAAAAAAACATTCCAACATTCATAAGCCTTTATTTGAGTGGAGTAATCATCTTATACAACATCAAGTAATTCCTTCTGGAAAGAACCCTGTATCTGAGGTATCTGTGGGAAAGCCCTCGGGGTGAGTTGGGAGGCTTGGGAGGCACATCTGACTCAGTGTCATGGAATTCATTACATGAGTGCAATGACTGTGGGGGAACTTTAGCTCAAGATAATCCCAACATTGGTGTGCACATTAGAGAGACACCACAAGTCCAAAGAATGTGGGAAAGCCTCCCCCATGATCTTCACTAACCAATACCAGAGAATTCACCCTAGAGTGAAGAGCAGTGTAGACACAAGGATACAATGGCAGACATGGCTCCTGTCTTTGTAGGGCACATGAAAATGCATTCCCAGTCGAAGAAATTGAGACTTGAAGAGGAAACATTATATACCATGCTACAATCAGAATATTACAAAACTTTGATTAGCACCTTTTTCTTTTGGGACTTCAAATACTTCCAAGTTTGATTTCCTTTGTCTTTGTCCCTCACAAAGAAAGAGAAGGGAGGGGATGTTATGGATAGAGAAATAGCCTGGAGGGGTTGCATCACTGGCCCAGGGCTCACTGGCAGTCAGGATAAGAGTCTCTGGAGACCTTTATCTGATGTGCCAGGGACCATGCTAGTGGTAAGGGAGACCAAAAGTGAAGAGAGCTTCTGTGCCCTCCAATAGCTTATAGTCCAGAGAGGGAACAGATGACCCTTTAAACAGCTTTAAAGGAAATGAAATAAAATACAGCAGAGGCATAGGAAAGGAACCCTAAGTTCCACGGGAGAAAGTAGGAAAGACTTCACAGAGGAAGTATTGTTTGAGCCAAGACATAAAGGATGAAGATTTTGCCAGACGAACAAGTAAGGAGAGGGTGTTCAGGTGGAAGAAATAGCACATGCAAAAGCATGGAAATAAAGTGAGGCATGACCTGTTGAGGATCCTGGAGAAACTCAGTATGTAAAGCGGGGGCTGGGGGGGGAGCGGGGAGGGGGGTAGTAGGGAAGGAAGGGAGTGGTTAGATAACATTAAGCATTTGAATGTCTTGCAAAGTAGTTCAGATGTCCCTCTAGGCAACAAGGAGCTGTATTAGTTTCCTAATGCTGCTATAACAAATTACCTCAAACTTAGTGGCTTAAAACAACACAGATTTATTCTCTTACAGTTCTGGAGGTCAGAAGTTTCACAAGACCAAAAGCAATGTGTTCTTTCCGGAGGCTCTAGGGGAGAGTCAGTCTTTGCCTATTCCAATTTCTACAGGTGGCCCACATTCCCCGCTAAGTCCCTCCCCCATCATCAAAACCATCAATTACATCTTTCTGACTTCTGCTTCCATGGTTGCATCTCCTTCTCTGAATTTCAGATAAACAATGAACAGCTTTAGGATAAGTATGTCTCAAAAATTACTATATGTTTAATAGTACTTTGTTGAAAAATTATTTGATTAACTTGAACACTCCATTCCCAAACTTTATCATATAACACTTTACTGTATGTTCTTTGATGCATCTACAAAGTAGATTGGTAATCAGTCTCTGAAAGTTC
This sequence comes from Macroglossus sobrinus, assembly GCA_004027375.1. Lineage (NCBI taxonomy): Eukaryota > Metazoa > Chordata > Mammalia > Chiroptera > Pteropodidae > Macroglossus > Macroglossus sobrinus. The sequence continues at coordinate 87,403 of PVKZ01002138.1, forward strand.
AGTACCTTCTTAAAGGTGACATTGTTTATACAGTAGTAACAAAGAAAAGGAAGAAAGAATATGGTTCTAGAGGAATGGAGGACTGGTACCTCTAACATCACTGTCATGAATGGTGATGGGTTTTCATCTGTGACGCAGGTTCTTCTTCTGCCCAACTCTGAGAATCGGACAAGCTCACTTCCCCTGCTCTGGCTCTCGCCTGCCCTCTTCACTAATGGGGAACATCATCCCTGCAACTCCATGACCTAAGGACTACCCGGATACCTATCCATTTAAGTATGCTGAGATTTTTTTTTGTTTTGAAAATAGGTGCCATACAATACACACTCTATTTGCTGTCTTTGATCTTGACTAGGATAATGATGAAGACTCTCACCATCTTTGGGATGCAAATGACGGTCTGTGTTTGGATCAAATGTATAAAATTTGTAGTAACCACTGTTATGTGACACACATAGATGAAAGAACAATTGAAATCTGCAAGGCTTATCACTGTTGGCACTAAGGTTCCCTCAAGACTTTGGCTTCCAGGCTTCGTTCCAAGTGACTCCCCCATTCTAGAATGACCATCCTCTTTGTACTTCCATTGAGCCCTTGCTCTAAATTTCCTTCCTTGATCTATGGAGGGGTAGACAACTGAAGTCCTCCAATTTACCTTGTTTGCAGTCCAAGGCTCAATCCTTCCAGCTAGGGCTTTACACAGACTGAGCACTTCCTGTTCATCTCCAGGCCACTCTTTGCTGCAGCATATTGTTCAGCCTACTGCTCTCAGGTAGGACTTGAGTTTTCACATCAAAATTGTTTAGCTATCTTCTAGTGGCCAATTTCCACATTTCTGAACTTACCCCATTTAAACACCTTGTCAGAGTTTCTAAATAAATGCAAAAGATTCTAACAGTTTATGAAGCCCTAAAGGAGCCCTGGATACTACCTGTTCTGTAGGGTGAACTAACGCGCTGAGCCAATGGCAGCAAGCCCAACTGCACGAGGACTGCTTGTGTCCTCTTACACCTCCATTCTTCCAGAAAAAGGTGGCCCTCAGGGGCCAGAGAAATTAATGACTTAATGCCTACAAAGCTCTAAGAACAACTTACTGCAGATAAGGTCTCATTATCTTTAATTGTTATTATTATTGTTGTTATTTTTCTTAAACCAGCCCCTGTGAAAACCTGCCACAGCTCCGTTAATGACCTCAGGTCAGGGGTTTAATTAATAACCTCCTCTGAATGCCAGAGGCCCCAGGCACCATGTTGCCGCCCCCACACCCGGGCCCCACCTCCTTTGAGCTCCGCCCACAGGGTCCCTCTGCAGCTTCCTCTCGCATTTGCTGCCCTTCCCTGGTAATCTCACATACCTCCTTTGATCTTTCCTTTTTTGCAGTTTCCTAGCCCCCCAACACATTTCTTTTGGTGTCTAAACAGTACTCAAGAGTCAAGCCTTTTGGGGGTCATGAAAGCAAAGAAGGGGTTCCCTGATCCCCACCCCTCCCCCTTACAGTCCCCACTTCCTGCGCTGCATCCCAGGTCTCCCATCCCACCTCCGTGAGAACTTCTGGATTGTTCCTCAGGTGGTGAGGCCGGTTGGGTAGGTTGGATGGTTTAGGGTTACGAAGTTTGGCACTAACTCACAGACCCCTAGTTGCCTTCTTTAATTAATTAATTCCCATTTTTACAAAACCACCTCTTCAGTTGGACCTCAGTGCATGCCTCTGGGGCATATGTCACATCAATTACAGACAACAATTAAGCGTGCTACCTAAAAGAATCTGTGAACCTCTTCAAAGACTCAAACACAATTTGGGCCTAACTGCCTAAGAGTACTCTGCTGTACACAGACTCTGAGGCAGTCCTCCAAGGGAGGAACTGGGCTTCAAAGGTCCACTTAAAGATAGGAGGATGTTCTCCTGCTGGATCTCTGCCCTCAGCTGTCCATGCTCCCTAACCCCAAGGTTCCTCTCTGCTTTTGCTTAGGTATCCAAGAAGCTAAGCTGTTACAGGTGGTGTGGCGGCCTCACTTTGTTAGGACCAATGTCTCTCAAATTCCAAAGTCTACCTACCCACTGTCCTAACTGGCCATACTGTCCTAATTGGTCATCTTGCATGAACAAAGATGAATCTCAGGCCCTTTAACAATAGGATCGGGACTGAATTAATCTGTCCTTTTTTCGTCAGTAGGGATGGTATATGCAGGGTTAACTGATGCTTTCATAGTGGTTTGAATTAGGAAAATGGTTGAAGAGTTTGCTTGAGGGCAGAGATGATTCTTAATGGTCCTTGATTCTCACCTTGTGTGACATGTAGTAAATGTCTTAGGTAAATTGACAGAATGTTAAATATAAAGAGGGGAAAGAGCATGCAGCGTGGCTACAAATATTTTTCCATGTGCAAAGCAAGTAGGCAGAGATGTAAGTGGCCTAAAACGTTAGCCTCATTAACATTATCCTCTCTGAAATTAAAAAACATTAGAAGACAGAGTAAACATGGATTTCTTTATCTATTTAACTCATTTATTTATTGGTATGAATTGACTATGAGTTGCTTTGTCCTATGTTTACTGAAATTGTGGCTGTCCATTTGAGTCCAAACTTCCAGAGAGCAGAGACCACATCTGTTCAATTTGCTTTATCTTGTGTCCAGCAAAGGGCTGCAATACAGTGCCACAGAGAAGTGCTGGTTAAACCCTGAAGACCTGAGTTTTAGTTCTGACTATGTGACCCTTACAATCTGGACCTCATTTTTATTCACTGTTAACACACACACACACACACACACACACACACACACACACACACACATACACACACACACACTGGAAACAACATTTTCTGCCCTTCTTATTTCCAGGGTAGAGGGAAGGATTAAATGAGATAATGCAGAAGGAAGGTTTGTAGGAATTGTCACATAAATGTTTTTTTTTTAATTATGAAATTCATTTTGATGATAAAGATACAAAAGTAATCAAAATCCAAACTCTGAAATACTTCAGACTGAGATGCTGACGTACAGAGACAGCTGTAGGGAGCGAGGGACCAAATTGTGGTCCCAGGCCACACTACAGCTAAAATAAGGCTTGAGACCTAAGTGGCACTGGCTGCCCTCATCTCTAGCCCCAACGTAAAACAGCTGCAGTCACATAGCTGGCCTTTTAGTGCATCCTCTCTTTTTCTTCTAGGGCTTCTTGGCGTTTATTTGTAACTTTTCACTAGAATTCAAGTAGGGGTGGTGGGAGATGAGGCAGCACAGAGTTAAGGTGCCTAAGGCCCATATCCTTTAAGATAGGCCATATACACATGTGTGCATGAATGCATGTAGGGCATCCAAGCCCCATGACAGAAGAGTCAAAGTCCAGCTTTCAGAGCTGTCTCTAAAAACTGTCACTTAGAGATATGAGAAAAAGTGAATTAAAAAAAGGGAAGTCCTGAACAGTTTTATCCATTCCATAAAAGGGGCAGTTTCCTGTAAGAAGGGCTTAGAGATGAGAACTGAATAGTAATTCTGAGGAAAGGAATGGAATTACAAGGTATTAATGAACACAGCCAGCTTTCTAGAGTAGAATCCTAGGTATCAGATATGGAAGACTCTAAAAGCCATATAATCCCCTCTTTTTACAAAGCTTAACAGGTGAAGTGATTGAGTAAAGTTCACAGCATTAAAGTATGAGGGCCTAGAACACCATGACCAGGGTTCTGGCTCCAAGTCTGGTGCAGTAGGACATTAGTTAATGGGTGGGCAGGGTGGCACAGCCACTGCTCCTACTAGTGGTGAGAATTGCAGTTGACCAGGGGTACCTCTCTGGAAATTTGGGGAACAAGGAAAAACAGTTAACAGGGAGCTTTCTAGCTCACCTTACAAAAACCAGATAGTTCTGCTGCCATTTAAGTCTTGAAGGTTTTCAGAACTCTCAAAGTGTACAGAACTCTTTACCAAAACTTTTTAATTAAAAAAGAATGAGTTCTGCTGGTTTATGCTCACTGCTTTAATGAAAGTGTTAGTGAAGAACTCTATCCAAGGCCAGGAAACCGGGATAATGGAAGCCTGATTGTCCAACAATGCCAGGTGTAGGTGCTAACTATTGCTTGCTATGATTGCTAAGCTGCAGTGCCAGCAGCTGAAGAAGGGAGGCATTGAAACTAGTAGTCTGAGAGTAAATGCCCTCTTCTTGTGACATGCTGAGTGATGAAACTTGTTGGCAGCCTCCTTCTTTTGGTAGATTTGTTAAGGGGAGGAGTTAAGAGAGAGGCAGAAGAACTGAGATCTTCTTGCTAGCCCTGAGGTCTGAGGCCTTCCAAAGTACCACTCACCAAGGCTTCAGGCACACAGGGGCAAGTCCCAGGGTCCTGGAGAGAGAAAGAAGAAAAGGAAGTATTGAATAACGGACATTCAGATGTAGAACTGAATATTAGAATTATTCTACATCACATGCCAAAGGTACTTGTTTTTACTACACAGGAATATGAAATAGTTTTTTCAGAATGGGCCTGTCAAACCCTCTGAAAGAGCAGCACTCTGGAAGTCACAAACCTGGGTCTTGTTCTGGCTCCATTGTTTACTGGGATGGGTGACTTTGGGTGAGCTATTAAACATTCCTTGGCCTGAATTTCCTTCATTGGGAATAATACTTGTCCTGCCTGCCTCACAGGGTTGCTGGAAGATCTGATGAGATAATGGACCTAACCTCCTTGAAAAACCCATAAAATACTCCTCAAATGGAAAGTAAGAATATTACTATTCTAATTATTAGAAGCCTTTCAGAGGGTTGGACTGTGTTTAGAGTCATAGAGACTTGAAGGTCACCTCCTTTCTTTAGCTATCACACTGCACATCCCTCTTCCAAGTAGGATAGCCCTGACAAGGAGAGGGTGGGGAAGAGATCAAGTGTCCTAGAAGGTAAAGCTAGACATCTCAGTCAGGCATTATGGGCTCACCAGCCCCCATGGATACCAAGTTCTTTCTTGTGTTGGATCTAAGACTTTCCTCCTACTACTCATGCATATCTCTTCCTGTTCTGCCTGAAGATTTTCTCTGCCTGCTGAAACTTATCATTTTTAGTGTTTATCCATTATTGAAGAACATGACCTAAAGTTGCCAAATTACTATCCCTGGAGTCTAGAGTCCAAGTGTGATAAAAAACAAGTGTCTGTTTTTCAAAGGGACCAAAGAGAGAGTAATCCCTTGAACCCTTTTATTTATAAAGTTTTAATCTCTTCCTTAACCTGTCCCCGGCTTAGTTTATTTTGCATCCTATGAGAATTTTGTGTGTGTGTGGAGCGGGGGTGGGGGGTGGGGGGGGCTATTTTGGAGCGAAGTAGCTGCATCTTAATTCAGGAACATTTGTTAAGTGTGCTTTTAATAATGGAAGGAGGATAAAGCGTTGCAATTAGGATAAGACTTGGAAAACATCAGGGAAGTTTGGTTTTATGATGGGAAAAGTCATCTAGGTTCTCCAAGTTGCTATCTTAGGTCTTCTCCACCCTATGCATTTACCTTGCCTCGTTTATTTTCCCTCTCTGTACTCCAAGCACTTTCAATTATGGACACCCTCTCTTGGCTCTGAACTTGGATAAATGCTACCTTGTTAGCCCATATACCATTAATTATATTAATGATTAATAGATAATTAGTCATAATGCTGTAATACAATGGAGGCTTCCTTTCTTGCAGCAGCTCTATGTCTCAAGCGCAGACACATCCCCTTCCCTATTCTTGGCCACAGAAAAAGCGCGGCTCTCAATATGTTTTCCGACTGCTCTGAAAGTCTATTTCTCCAGTTTTTACTAGCTGTCTTATTCATCTGGTCAATGATCACCACTGCTTATATTCTGCCTCCTTTATTTCTGTCCTCTGTCACTCACACTGCCCTCAGGTAACAAGGAGGCCACAGTCAAGATTTTTTTTTTACCTTATTTCATCAACCAAAGGTTCTTTTACTTTTTTACTCGGGCCCACTTTTCTACTTTGGCCCCTTCTTTACTTTACCTTTGCCTAATCATAACCCGCCTCCCACAGCCCCTACCCAAAGAAAGCTCCCTCTCTACGTTTTGGCTTCCTTTCAGCAACCACGCCCCCAGACCCAGGCAGAGCGGTGCGCACGCGCAGTCCACGCCTTTACCTGGGCGCTCGGGCGTGGGCGGAGTGGGAGAGGGCAGGGGTGGAGCGGGAGTCGGCAGTTATCTGGGCGGCGAAGCGCTCACAAAGTGGCAGGAGGGAGAAAAGGTGCACCAGGGCCGGCCCCGGGGGCTGCGCATGCGCGCCGCCGCACCCAGCGGCCGGGATGCCAGGGGGGCGGGCGGAGGGAGGTGTCGGGATCCCTGTTTGGCGGGGGGGCCGGCGAGGGAAGGGGCCGTGGGTGTGCGCGCGCGCGCGCTCTCGCCGCCGCTCTCCCTCCCTCCCTGCCCCCCTCTTTGCACACACATCCACACGCGCACACCCCCCTCCCCTACCTCCCTCCCCGCGCGCCGCCCGCCCCGCCGGCCCCGCTCGCCCTCGCGCGCTCGGAAGAGAGTCGCGAGACGTCGGAGCGGCGGCCACGTAGCGCTGCGGCGGCGGTGGCTGTGGCGGCGGCGGCCGAGGCCGGGTCTGCGGAGCGGCCCTGAGAACAGACGTTGGGCGGGGGGGAGGGGCCGCCCGGCCGGCGGTTGTTACTCGAGCGCCGCGGCTACAGGCCCCCCGCCGCAGGATGGACCGCCGAGGCAGCGGTCGGGGCGGCGGAGGCGGAGGCGGCCGGCCCGGGTGAGTAGGGGCCCCTGCCCCCCATGCACACGCCACAGTCGTGGCTGCGCCCCTTGCAGCTGCCCGCCTGGCCGGCCGGGGCTCTGGGCACCCGGTTAACCATTCGCCGAGGCAGCTGCGTGCACTAGGCCGGAGCAGCCCCATCCGGCTGGGAGGCCCGGGGCGCTGCGCTCCTCTGGCCCCGCGTTTGGGCCGGGGGCGCCGACTTCTGCTCCTTCGTCCCCTCCCTCCTATACCCGGGCCGAGCACCAGTTTTGCATGGAGTCTGCTTGCTCCGAAGCCCGAGTGAAGGCTGTGGTTGCACGGGTTAGCGGGCCGAGGGTAGGTTTGCACCGGTCCTCCCGCTAGCATTCTCCTGCCCTGCAGCTGGTGGCTTGCACCCACTGCCTTCCATGCCCTGTGGTTGCGCCCAAACCTCCATCCCCCGGGAGTATTGTGCCGCCCGAGATAAAATGCATCTAGTGTACAGCTGCCTAACACTCACCCCAGAGGGTAATGCAAACCTCCCTCCACCCTCCCCTCCAATCAAGCTCTACTTAAGATTCTTAGATGGGAGTCTAAGGTACTAGCACCCTCTTTACACCGGTACACAACATGTTCATTGTCGAAGGATGTCTCCTGTAGAAATGATAAATGCCCCTGCCTCACCCTTGAAGTCTGTCTTCACAATTTAAGATCCCATATGCTCTTTTTTGAAGAGGGCCAATCTTTGATCACGTCTGATACATCCCTCCCCCACAACAAACAAACACATTCTGATTGCCGAGCAGCCCCTGTCATTTCGATCCATTGTCAGGAATGGCTTGTGCCAATCAAAGGAATGCATTTTGCCTTTGGAGAAGGGTGCTTTACACAATCAGGATGTTCCAGCGTAAGTCTGTCTTTGACCCCAAATCGTCCCCATATTCAAGCATCATAATTATAGTGTGTCCCTTATGCATCTCCCGTGGACCCTCAGTAATACCTGAGTGATGCTTTTTCCCAGTTAATTAGTTACATAGGATCTGTGGGAATTTATTTTGTTGTAATTTTTAACACCTGTCGTCAGAGCAGAATAGGGTAATTTTGGGGGAAGAATGTCTATATTTTTTTTCCAGAAATGGCCAGGCCTGTATTGTTCTGAGAATGGCAACTAGCATATGCTTTGTTGACAACATGTGTATGTTTAGGGAATGAAGAGCTGCTGTGGCTGGCGTGTGTGTGCGTGCGTGTGCGTGTGCGCTGAATGCAGGTGATGTTCCATGTACAGCTGATTTGAGAGTGGTGAGTTGCACTGTGATCATGAGAGCTGACAGGTTGGTTGGTTGTATCAGGACTGCACATGTATTCAGGTAGATACTACTGTTAGTATAATGTTTAAAATGTTCACTGCTGAGATTCAGTGAACCTGGAAATGTCTACTTCAATAGTTCTTAACCTTTCTTTGGGGTCATTGAAGCCTTTAGGGCCTTCTCAGTGAAATAGACACACAGAATTTTGCATGTAATTACAATGATCTTGAAGCTGGTCCTGGGACCTCAGGTTAAGTAAGATCTGTATTATGCAAAAGTGAAAGGAACTTGAGTGTTGTGTTTTGCTTTTTTTTTTTGTCTTAAGGATTTGGTCCTAGGGAATAATCTTGTGTTTTGTTATTTGCTTACAGTGAGTTAGACAGTTGTATCTTCTCCCCGTCTTCCTGTAGAAAAAGGAGATGTATGTGAGTTTCAGAAAAGTTAAAACTAGAGTCAAAGCAATTTATCTAACTTTGACCAGTTGATAGAGTATGTTCCTTGCACTATATTTTAAAGGTAGCAGATTTCAACAGCAAAGTCAGTGGTCTGTTTTACGATGCTTATCCTGAATCTTTATGTGTTGGTTGAAGTTAATCTGATCTCTTAAAAGAAGGTTTTAGCATTCCCATAGTAGAGCGCCTGCTCTGTGAAGATTTTTTCAGCTTTATTAAATACAATTTTATGGCTTTATTCAGAGCGATGTCATCAGAGTCATCCATTTTTAAATTTTATTTTCATGGAAGACTTTTAATTGTAGTTAGAGAGTTTAGTCTTCATGTTTAAAATTTAGAACTAGGGATGAACATTACACTGTTTTATCAATAATAGGGGATAACTGTAAGCTACTACTCTTGTATAAATCACTCTGCACCGAGACTTTGACTTTTGATTATTTTTCAATAAAGAGACATTTCCCAGCTTGTTATAGTGTTTTGATAGGTAGTAACATTAAAGAAGAACACACACACACACACACACACACCCAACCAAATAAAACAAACAGAAAAATAAAGAAGCACAGCCCCCAGCTCTCCAGGAGCTTAACAATTCTGATCATTTTTTTCACGTAATCCTTTGAGATTTCCATATTTTTTGTATTTGGAGGGGGTTCTGAGAGGTTAAGGAATTTATGGTATTAACAGCTTTTTGAAATGCAAGGGAACCTTGGAATCTTGGAATCTTCCATGCACCTGAAGAATAGCATTTATTCTAATAATTATGGAGTATACCCTAAGAAGTTTGAAAACATGCTGAGATTGCATATGTTGTATTTTTTTATTATCTAATAAACATGCTTGAAGTGGCTTATATTACAGGTTACATTTTTTGTTCATGTCATGCTTGAAGTTTTACTGTCGGAAATTATTTGCCTATCCTAAATCCAAACCATTTCAAAGTTGCAAATATGTCACTTTTCTTTGTCAGCATGCTATAGTGACAGATCATTAAAATCTCAGGACAGGGTGCTTCCTTGGCTTTTAATGTTGCAGAACCTCTTCTAACCAGTCACTTACCTAGTTAAACACCCACACACCACAGAGCAGCTGATCATATAACATATGGCTGTGAGAAGAGCATTCCCTCTGCCAGATTCAGAGCTTGGAAGCTGGAAAACAATTGCACAGCAGTGAACACTTAGGAATAGTGGTGCCAGCAACTCACTCATTAATACAAACAGCTTGCTTTAGTTTCTTCAACACTCTTCTTCAGACACCCTTCCCTTAGGAGGTTTCAGATCAGCAGTTCCTACTCAAGGGAAGCAGCACCTACTTTCTGCAACTGTGGCCTCAAGATCTGATTCTTGCCACCCAAAGCTCTTTCCATTTCTGCTCTAAGTATGGCAAATAATCTTGTAGTTTGGTAAGAAAATACTTTTCAAGTCTGTAGAAAAAATGTATATGAGTAATGCTACTGATTATTTTGTTTTTGCGTGTCTGAAGCCTATTGAAGAACTGTAAAAGTGAACTGTTAAAAAAAAAAAAAGCCCTTTTCTCAAGGGTTTTAGATAATTTCACCAAAAATGTGAAGATACTCAAGTTTCATTTCCCTTGTAAAAAGCCAGTTGAGAGACAGCCAACAACAACAACAACAACAACAAAAACCTGTGGATCTCTTGCGTTTTGAACCATAGCCTTTGGAACTAGTTATCCTAAAGGAGGTGACTGCATTTCCTTGCTGGGAATTCTTGGGTCTTGTGCTACAGTTTTAGGTATATTTTTCTTAGCTATCGTCATTCTTCCCGACAGTTAGTACTTGAATTTACTTTGATAGAGGTGAGCTGGTATTGCAGTTAGTGACTGTCTTTCACTGAAGGAGGATTAGGGAGATGCTTCTTTGGAACCAGACAGAACCTTGGGTTTGAATTCCAGCTCCACCATATATTGGCTTTATGGAATTGGGCAAGACACCCTGACCCTTCTGGCCTCGATTTCCTTATCAGCAGAATGGGATTTGATATGAGAATTAGAGATAATATATACAAGCTTCTAGCACAGTTCCTGGCACATATTAAAGACTCAATAAATGGTAGGACATGGGTGATGGGAAGTGTAACTGCAGATCTTTTTGGCTTATAAGATTTAAAAGTCTGGCATTGCAATCTGCATACTTTCATTTGTGCAGATTTGAGATGAAAAAATTGCAAATATTTGTCTTGGAGTATACCTTAGTCTTGCAGGTACAATGTGGAACTTTGATTTGTTGCTCTCTGGCTGGCTGAACTTGGTAGAGACAATAAAACTTAGCTTGGAATTCTACAGTTACCCACACAGGCTGTGCTTGTTTTAAGCCTATTCAGAGCTTATGTGGTGAAAGAGGTGTTTTAGAACATTAACGTATCTCAGTGAGTTCTGTGTCCAGAATTGAATCACATGTAGAGCTTTGTGTAAATTTGCATGGTTAATGAAAGCCATAAAGTGATTGGTCGAATCAGTGAAAACATCAGATGCTTATTTTAGTTAATCTGTTTGTTTATATAGCCGTTATCTTTGAGTTTTGCAAATACTTATGAACATTTTACAGGTTTGAGTGCTTTAGGCATTTTGCTTTGGTAGGAGAAGGAAGGAAAGGTAAGGTCCCTTTACCTGTCAAATTTTATCAACTATCCACCTTAGGCCTATATCTACAGATTGTGTGTGTAGTTCCTAGCCTTGTCTTTAGCCAGAAGGCAGTTTTATGGTAAACTATGACATAATCTTTTTCTTTCTTTTTTTTTTTTAACAGTTTAAGAGGTCATTGCTTTGAAAAGCAGATTTGAGGGCATGGTTAGACTTTTATTTAGTGCATAGAGCTTTTAAAATAGGACTTCTTGGGTTCTATAGAACTAAAATATTCTGTCATTTTTGCAGGATATCATTGTGATAAGTCTGTGAGCCCACAAAAGTTACTTAGAGACTTTTCAGATAAGAGAGACAAGCTTCAGTAATACATCAGGATTTTCCTCAAAGGACTCTCCTAATCCTTAGTTTCTTTTATTATTGAGCCACCTCTAGGGGCTTGCCCATAAGTAGACTCAGTCATTGGATTGCTGATAAAGAAGAACTGGCAAGTAATGGTCTTAGAACACTTGAAAAAACTTAATCTTGGCCAGAATGTTTAATAATAACAGCACTTATGCTCTGTGACTAACTAAACAAATAAAATTTATATGATTGAGATACCTATTTTTTACTCAACTGTAATACATTGTGGAAGTACACTTTTGCTTGGGGGTTTGCTATTTTTTTTTTTAACTATCATTTTTTTCCTGGTTTACTGGAGCCAACTATTAGCTAGTTGCTTCTGTCAGTTTCTTGATAAACCAATCATCATTGCATGATGAGAAGGGATCCTTGGTAGAGAACCGAAATTGAAATGATGCAAAGAATGACAACGTAGCCTAAATTTTTGGTCTTTACTATGTATGCGGCATCAGAGGGTTGATCCTTAGCTGGATTTCACAAAGATATACAGTGCTGGGTGATTCCTTTTGTATTTAATGCTAGTGAAGAATATAATCTTTAACACATTTATGCTTTTCAGCTTTGAAATTTTGATGCAGTTTTGGGGATTCAATAGAGCATAACTTCTTAATTACACTGCATGACTTACAAAATGAGTTTTAATAACTAGGCCTTACGAATTGTTTTCACCCTTTTTAATATACCACTTTAATATATCAGTGGCCTATGAACATTAAAACACTTGGCAAAGTGTGGGGTTTTTTGGTTCTGAAGTGGTAGCAAAGAGACTGTGGGTGCCCTGAATTATATGGATAAATCTGTATTTTTTTCTCCATTTCCTCTTAAGACTATGACCCAGATGCCCAGGGACTTTTCCTGTATTAACCCATTATAGCTGGAGTTTGAAGTTACCTTGCCTGCAAAGCTTCACTGTTTCTTTTTTTCTTTCCTCTTCCTTTTTCTTCCTTTCTTTCTTAGCATTCAAATTCATTTAAATGAACTCAGCAAAATTTGGAAAAAACTAAATATCCATCAGTATAGACTTGGTTAAGTAAATTAGGGTATATTCTTGAAATAGAACAAATTTTATATAACTACACAAAAGAATGAGGAAACTTTATATTTGCTGTGGCAATCTCTAAGCTATATTGTTAATGAAAATAACTGGCATATAACAAGCAGTGCATAAAATCTGTTACTGTTTATATAAAAATTTGGGTGAGAGAGTGATTATAATTGGGGATATTTCTACATATCAGAAACAAATAATCAGTTTAATTAGAGACTAATAATATCGGTTGTCAGTAGGGGGAGTGAACTGGATGACTGAGGGAATTGGGCTGGAGGGAGATTCTTCACTGTATTATTATTTTTTTTAAAGTAAAATTTTTATTAAAGTAGGTAATAACAAAAACATAGGGAAAAATCTAGGTGTACACAGAAAAATCACAGAATCTTTTCTGTGTAATCAGCAGATTGTATAGATTATTTCTAGAACAAGAAATAGAATAACATCCCAGAAGCCTCTACTGCCCTCTTCCATCGTAGATTAGTTTTGCTTGATTTTTGAGCTTCATAAAGTGGAATATAGTATGTATGTATTTGTGTATCATTTGGCTAGCATTAATAATACTTCTCTTTACTGTATACTCTTCTGTACTTAAAACTTTTGATCCATGTGAATGAATATTTTTTATTTTAAAAGTATCTCCCAATCAATCCATAGGAAAACTGTAATGTCCTATTTTAAGATAAATATTAAGATACTTGGTGGAGCAAAATAATTTCAAACCATTTTATTTTTACATTCTCAAAGACCTGGCTTGAATTTTCATAGTATTAAGAGAGTTCCCAAGCCAGATTAACAGAAAACCCCGTATTTTATTCATAAAGAGGGGTTTAATATAATGGGAAGTGTCTTAAAAATAATTACGATTCTTGAAAGATATGTTTTTGTAACTGCTAAATATTTATTTTACTATTTCATTTCATAATATGGAAATCACAGTCCTTCCTGAATTGCCAGTTATCAAAGATATTTTTACTTAATATAATTTTTATAACTGCTGTATGTTTAAACTCTTTGGAAACCCACAGCTTTAAATAAATAGCAACATGAAAAACTTAAATATAGCTAACCTTGTTTTGAATATTTAGAAATTTAGTAGACTGTCAACCAGTTAGTTGGTGACATGTAATTTGTATATATGTACCCCATTGCACTTTAGTAACTGCTGAAGTATCGTCGTTTCTATTAAAAACTGTGTTTAATTGCAGTAATACCATTTCCCCCTGCTTTTTGGCCAAACATGGAAATAATGATAAAGGTATAAACCTGTAAAGCAGTGGTTTTCATCCAAGAGCGATTTTGCCTCCAGGCAACATCTGGCAGTGCCTGGATTCATATTTGATTGTCACCAGTGGGGATGAGGTATGCTTTTGGCATCTAGTGCATAGAGGCCAGGTATGCTGCTAAATCCTACAGTACACAGGACAGCCCCCCACAACAAAGAATTATCTGGTCTAAAGTAACAACTGTACTGAGGTTGAGAAACCCTGCTGTAAAGCAACTAGTTTCTAAACTGATGCTACTAGGCAGGTAGCAATTTTAGCACTAGTTTTGTTAGATTTTGCATATGAAACAAATGTAATTTATCTGGTCTAGGGAAGAAATAAGCCAAGTAATTTTCTAAATAGTAATGGACTTTTGAATATGAAGACTGATTTTAGTATAGGTTTTAGTGGACAAACCATCTTTTTTTTAATGGGCTGTAGTCTCCTAGAGGGTAAGGCCAGATTATCTTGGAATAGAGCTGTTATCTAAAAAGTTATTCATAAAGAGAAAAAGTCTTTATATATATTACACAGGTGTAATTTTTTCAAAAGCAGATATATTTTTACTTTTATGATTCTAAGATTTATCTTGCTCTGTTCTAAAAGAAAATATTTGGCTATTTGACATAAAATGCATTTAAATCTTTTATAATATGGTAACTTTAAAATATATTGCTAAGTGAGAAAATGTTTAATTTAAATTTGGAAAATACATGCATAGTAAAATGATCTAATTTTATTTTTTATTTTTTAAATGATCTCATTTTAACTGATAATCTCTTCCTGTTAAGTGTGATAAAGAATATATACATTTCTGCATCTATTCTAACTTGTTAGGTATTATAACAAGATATAAAGATAGTTTGTTATGTTTTCTGGTCTCTCCTCAACCTTTTTTGTCACCTCAAATTGTATGTTAGGTATTTATTTTTCCTAAAAGATGACTTATGTCCTTAAGGCCAGGTGGTGCACTGAGAGCAAAAGACATGTCCAGAGATGCCAACTGTTGTAGGATTGGATTGTTCTAAATCTAGAACTGTTGTTCAGTTAATTCCCTACAGCATTATTTGTCAAACTTTTTGACCATGATCCACAGTAAGCAGTGCATGCGAGTCCACATGTATTCACTTGCGTTCATACCCCCACCAACATCTGAAACAAGAGCTTCATGGAATAGTACTTACCCTTACTATCTGTGAGGCAGTCTGTTATTTTTCATTCTATTGTATTTCATTTAAAAAAATTGGGTTGGGTTAGGCAGCTTGAAAATCACAAACCTATATAGTGAGTAACAAAAAGTATTTTCTCGAAAGTAAATGTTAAGCAAATGCTTACTAGATTAAATGGGGGTAGGCAGGAGTGATAAAATGTATGCTTAGAAGTATGAGTTTGAAGTAGAAAGCTAAAAAATGTGACATAACAAAATTATTATATATGTTACCTTAACTTACTCCATATAGATGGATACTTCTTAAAGACCTAAAACTCTGGAAGTGTTATGATTGGATCTACATTTTGCCTAGCATGTAAGCTATCATCTCCTAAAAGGTAGTACACCAACTATTGCTTAGTACACACACATACACAGGCTACCTGTTTATTCATTAAGTTAGGCAGAACTGAGAGGATTAGTAAATATAAAGAGATTTTTAAAACTCTTTGGTACAACCTTTAACACAAAGCCTGGTTTAAACAACAATTTACTTGTGGAGAGTGGTTACAGAATAAAAATACAGCAAGACTCAGTAGTGAGCATTTACTTCAGACTCTGGGCTTGGACTATATTTCAGAGGCATCTCTATCATCAGAAAAGCAATCATCAGAACCTGGTTTTCTAGGACACAATTTAGAAGTTACTTGATTGGAGTTGTCTTGCATTTCAATACCCAAAGTTAATTATCCTGCATATATGTCCATATTTTTATTTACTTAACAAACCTTTACATAGCATTTATCATTTAATTGTCATGTAACTCTTTGAGGTACATATTATTACCCCCATTTTGCCAAAAGGGAAATTGAGACAAAGAGATTATGGAACTCGCCAAGCTGAATGCGTACTTTTCTTGGCATTGTGATCTTGTAAGAAAAGACCTATCCAGTCATTTTATTTTGTTAATTGAAAAATTTGTTTATAAAATTCATAAATATTTTTGGCTGTTAGAAACCTGAGATTGAGTCATTTGTTTTAATTTTTAAATTAATGTACAGTAAAATTGACATTTTGGTGTACATACATTTATGTGTGAATATCAGTACATGTATAGATTTATGTAACATTTACCACAAAACAGTTTCATTATCCAAAAACCCCTTCCTGTAGTCCCTTTGCATTCATATTCTCCCCAACCGTCCACCCCTGGAAACCACTGATTTGTTGTCCATCACTATAGTCTTGTCTTTTGGAGACTGTTACATAAATGGCCTTATACAGTATATAACTTTTTGAGAGTTAACTGTTTTTACTCTGCCTAATGTCTTTGTGATTCATCCAAGATTTTGTGTGTATCAGTGGTTTGTTCTTTTTCAGTGCTAAGTAATATTCCATTTTGTGGCCATACCACAGTTTATCATTGACCAGCTGGAGGACATTTGCATTGTTTCCAGTTTTTAATGATTATGAACAGAGAGGGTATGCTCTTTTGCATCCCCACCAGCAACATATGAAAGTTCCAGTTGTTCTGGGTCTTTGTCAGCACTTGATATTGTCAACATATTTTTATTTTAGTCATTCTAAAAGGTAAATAGGAATAATTCCTTTTGAGCCTTATGACCAGAATCTAGACGATAGGCCCAGCTCAGCCTTTGATCTAGCTGTTGACCTTAGAGGATCCATTTAACTTGCCTGAGCCTCTTCTTTCCTCATCCCTCATATCATACGGAATAGTGAACGTGTTATTAAGTTCTCTTGCAGCTCCTAAATTCATTGATATGGAAAGAAATCCTTGGCAAGAGGACAGATTTGTGTTTGCTGTGCAAAAAAAAATGTATTGACTGATCTCAGCTAACATAGACATTATAAGCAGTATATATATTTATATGTAAAATCCATAAGAAATAACTTGATATTTATAACTAGTTTGTCCTTTTGAACTGAACATAATAATACTATGATGATATATGTCATATCTGTAAGCTAAAATTATGTAGCTCATGTTGCAATTAACATTGACAACACATCGTCTGGCAAATGTCTGATGTTTTCATGCTATAACTACTTCTTAGATTTCTCAGGTTATAGTTTACAGTAAGTTTAATAATGTTTTGCCATTTTCTGTCATGAATAGGGGATCGCTTTTTTTTTTTTAATGACATAGTTAGGTAATTGTCCACAATGTCTTATTTGAGTGAGAAACGAATTACTTCTTCATATGCATTGTAAAGAAAAAATATAGATGCTTATTTAAAACTACTTAAAGATTACAGAAAAATATAAAGAAAAAAAAAGTATCTCTTTCACCCTTACCCTTCCATATCCTGAGATGCCTCTCGGTATGAATGTTCACATCATACATGTATATACGTGGTCTTACATTATGAGATTGCATGCTTCCGTCCCAACACGTTCTTTAGTCTTTTTTTTTTTCAGTGTGGACATATTTCTGTGTCAGTTAATATAAATCTATATTATAAATTAGATGGCTACATAGTATGCCAGTGTCTGTGTGTCCCATTTTTTATATTTCAATAATTTTTAATAATAAGTAGTGCTAGATAGTAATCTCTTTAAGGACTTAGAAGAAAAAGACAATAATATTTGTTTTACTTTGGCTTGTAAAACAAAATAAAAACATTGCTTTCATCAAAAATGAAAGCAAAGGTGTTATAATTAACAAGGGGGTACCAATTATTCTAAAAATAAAATATTCTCCCCCCAAAATAAAGGAAGAACTATAGCGAATACTCTTGTACACACATCTTTTAAGACTTTTGGCGTTCTAATGGTGAATTATTTTTTGATAGCTGGATCCAAAAACGTGTACACTTCACACTTAGGAAAATAGTGCTAAACTACTCTAAGGAAGGTCATTCCATATTCACGTAGTATTACGAGCTATAGTTGGCCATGGCAGTTAATGTCAGAAGTCATCTGGGTTATCTTGGCATTAGCCAGTTTGGAATTTAAGCCATAAAACATATCTACACATGTTTGTACATGGCTCCTACTGAAAAACCCAGCCCATTTGCTAATTGATAGTTTTTACCAAGTAAATCTGAGAATGTTTAAAAATATCAAAGCTTAAACAGTCAGTTGTAAAAAATTGTGAAATAGATAAAGCAACATGCTTCTTAAATGAAAAGAAAATCTTTTAGTGATTGTAACGCAGTTTGTTATTCCAATAAGTTCTCTTTTTTAAATTCATAAATAAATTTTAAATTTTGAAATAATTTTACATTTATAAGAGGCTTGCAGAGAAAGAATCCCTCATGCAGTTCCCCCTATTGTTAAGCTGTACACAAACTGAGAAACCAGCAATGGTATATTTCTGTTAACTACAGATTTGATTCAGATTTCACTATTTTTCCAACATTCTTTTTCTGTTTAGAAACCTCTTAAACTAGGCTTTTAAACTTTGTACTTAAATAAGCTTGAATATCTGCTCATAGAAAAATTTTAGTCATACATATGTATGTACCATATATAATGTGTCTGGATCTCTATATTTGTTTAAACCGAGTTACCTGTGACATTAATATCTTTGAAAGTTATCCGTTGACATTCACACAGTTCTACCCAAGGCCATTTTGGGGTAATGTTGAAGATATTTTTCTCTTCCCTTTTCAAAGTCTTTGCAGAAACATAATTTATAACATTGGTGAGTAGCTCTTGTCCAGTGGACCCTTTTCAGTAGTTATATAAGTCCCTATCTCCAGGAGCACATGGAAAGTTGCCACCATTTGTTTATTAGGAAATTAACTGGTCTGTTAATTGAAAGTCATAGTTACAAGTCTGCCATGCTGGCTGATTTCTCTGTAATGTCTTGCTCTTAGAGAATTTAATTATTAGGCAGTTCTTGAAGAAAAAGGTCCTGGCCTTGAGGTAGAATACTGTTATAAATAGGGTAGTACTTGGGTGTCTTTCACGCCATTTTGCTAATGCAAAGAATCCCTCCTGAGGCAGACCTAGGCATCCAAACTCACTATGTTAATTTGAATTTTTCCTTAAAACAGTGTAGGAAGAGGAGGAAGAAATTGGCAACATAAAGTAGACATGGATTTTTAAACATCACTTTCCTCCCAGTTTAAATGGAACTCTTGAGTATCCCTTCCCTTAGCATATCACAGTTTTTTTTAAAAGAAATAAACCTCTTACACATGAGGTTTGGAGCCTCAGTCAGAGGGGAGCTGCTTTATTTGGATCTTCCACAAACTTGACCATAAAATAACAAAATCAGTAGCATCCTGGAACTGTAGCATTCTTGTTTTAGAAACAATAAAATGTACAGTTTAGCATTGAGGACACATGATATTTGCTGACTCAGGTTGGAAAGAACAAACCAGGGAAGGAAGAAGGTGGGTTTTCATTTAACAGTGAGAGCCATGGTTATGGCCTGTGCTTACATCCAACTTTTATACAGCGAAATGCTTCAGACCATTGTACTCCCAGTAATAATACCACCACAACACTGACTGAATAAGAGGAGAATCCCAGCCACCTTGTAGAGCAAATTTAGAAAACCATCTAAAACAGTCTTTTGCTCACCCTTAAACCTCTCTGTAAACATGCATGTACTTAGTTTGGATAACAGTCTCTTAGTTGGACCTGTATTTACAAAGGTGGCAGAACATGATGTGTAGTGTGTCAGCTGGGAAACACATGTAAAGCAGCTTTAATACCAGCTTCTACTAAAACATTGGCTATGAATTTGAGCAGTATAGATCTAAAACTTAACCTGTAGTCAGAGCTACATAGTAAGTTCCACATGAAGACAAAAGTTTTTGGTTCACTTTCATTGTTCTGTCCTTGAAAAATTAAAAGCGAAATTAGTGTCTGTGATACAATAGTGGCTACTGTCTAGAAGATTGAGTTCTAATCTTGATTGAGTGATGATCTTACTAGGAAAATTGTTTTACTTGTAACATGTTTTCTAACATGAACATATTTGGGATTAGTTTTATTAAATCAGAAATATACTATATTGCTTATGTTATAGTTTTTAAAGATGAAATCTTTTGTATGAAGAGGAAATTATAGTCATAATATGGGGGGATTTTTATACTTTTTATGTCATCTGGAGTTCCTTAGTCATATCAAAAGGTTAATTTAGATTTAATTGTAGTTGTTATAAAATACTTTTTCTCCCTTGTTAGGTCATAGTGTCCCATGTTTCAAAATTATGGTATTTTAGTCTTTCAAAGGAGATAATACTGATTTTGAAAAAAAACTTTACATTATAGAAATTCTCAAATACAAAATTATAAAAAGTATGAACCTAATAAACCCATCTTTCAGCTTTAGCAATTATTAAGACATGGCCAATCTTGTTTCTTATATATACACACCCTCACTATACTCCCCGCCCTCCAGTTATTTGGAAGCAATTCTAGATATCATGTATTATTTATAAATACAAGAATTATTTTTGTAGAAGACACCTAAAATTGCATTATTAAATTAAAATACTTCCTGGACATCTTTAAGTGTTCAGTCAGTGTTTATATCTCCCAGTTGACTCATGATTGTTTTTTCAGTTTTTTTCAACATTCACACACAGGCTGGAATGTCAAATGGGCCCAAAGAAGAGAGATTGGTTAAAATGTGTGTTGAGTCTCTTTATAGATTCTCCTCCTGTCTTCTCTCTCTGTCTCTCTCTCTCCCTCTCTTCCTTCCTCTCTTGCCATTTATGTTGAAGAATCCAGATCCTTTGTTGTATAGTGTCCCATAATCTGGATTTTGCTGATTGCATTCGTGTGGTATCATTGAACATCTTTCTCAATCCCTTTTATTTCCTGTAAATTGGTTTGTAGATCTACAGCCTTGATCAGATTAAGATTTCATTTTTCTTGTGGGTGTGAGACAGACTAATAGGTGGTAGCATATACTTTCTGCCAGGAGACATATAGTGCTAGCTGTTTCTTTTGGCACTGTTATTAGCTGTTGATGATCTTTGCCTATATCTATTAATTCATTGGGGTTACAAAATGATATCTAATGCTATATTTTTTTCTTCAATTATTATCTGGAATACTTCTCTAAAAAGAAATTTCCTCTCAACAAATATTTAGTTTCCTTAAAGTATAGATCTGATTGGAATGACAGACTACATGCTTGGTTCTTGCCTTTCACTTATCAGTTTTCAAAAGAATGATTTGGTTCTTTTAGTATCTTTTAAAGGTGACCAGTGGATTTAAGTATAGTTGATGTATTTGCATTCATTAGTTATTAATCCGGTTGATACTCAATTTTTGTCCATTAGGATTTATCAGTCTGGCTCTGGAGTCTTTTTGACACAACCCTGGTAGTCTTTGAAAGCTTCCTGCTTTCCATTATGACAGATAGTTCCAGACTCATCTTATGTATTTCCTTCCCTGTTTCCTTTTGGTGGGAAATATCTGGAAACCACAGCATGTTCTCAGTACTGAGCTAGACACAGGGTAGAATGTTGAGGTAACATTTTAAAAAGAACCACCTGCCCTCAAAGGGCATATAGTTTTTAAAGGCTTTAGTTTTTATTCTTTTGATTTATTTACTTTGTATACATTTTGATGTGGAAAAAATCACATTTTGATTTATTTGATTAAAGTAAATCTTTGATTGTATAACAGGTATTTGTCAAAATGAGATAAATGTCTAAAATAAATTTTTTTATAATTTAAGAAAATTTAATGTGTCATTAAAATGGGTAAAAAAAGATCAAACGTTGAAATGATCTACATTTTACAGATATGTAGCCCTGTAGGAACAGTAGTTTGTTTTTACAAAAGTGGGTAATGGTATTATTTATTGTCTAGACTGGGAGATGTGTGAGAGAGGCATTATAAATAATTACTCAGGGAGAATTGGGTGTAAGCTATGACTTTGCCCAGCAAATTAAGACATATGGGCACCCTGTTTATAAACTAATTGGCAGTATGTAAGCCTCTTGAGACCAAAGATCATATCTGTCATGTTCATAGTTATATCTGTGGTGCTTCACACATAGTAGGAGCTCAATAAATATTTATCGAATATTACTAAAAATCATATTTTGAGGTTTGGCGTAGGTTTTACATGTATTTTATGCTTAGTTACATTGTTTGCACTTTTAAAAAAACGTTATCCACATTTGCCATCTAAATGATCTTATTCACTGAATCTGAATGGGTTTGATGAATTTATTTTTTAAGTTTAGGGTTAGTTTATTACAGAAATAATACATGTTCATTGTAAAAAAAAAAAAACAGAAAATTTAGATAACCTCATTACCAACTGTCACTCTACTTCCAAAAACAAACAAAAAGAAGTCATCTATCTTCTGGTCAGATTTTATTTTAAGGGAGAAAAGAACATTGTGGTTCTATACTAAAGCAGCTCTTGCTCTCTCATAGTCCCTCTGACTCACTTTTAAGCCAGTGGGCCTTAGTTTCCTCTCTTTATAAAAGAGACTAATACTTATTTGACAGGAACTTTGTGATTCACAGATAAATGTGGGGTTTTGGCAGGAAGGAGCTGGGGAAGGAGGGAGAGATTACTCGTACAATGTTTCCATCATCAGAACAATCTTTGATTTCTCCAGCCACATTTCTTAAAGATATTGCCAAAGAAGTGATAGGGGGAAAAAAATGACTTTGGAAAGGGAAATATATTTAAAGATATAACAATAAAAACTCACATTACTAATTAAAACCTTTTCTTCAACATAAATAGATGAAGGGGAATTAGACTCATGTTTCCAGACATCTGGGCAACCTGCTTGGTCATGGTGGCTTGGTTATCTTGACCACTCATTGGATTTGAGTTATGACAAAAGTTATTTAAAAAAACAATCAAGCAAGCAAACATATTTATTCAGGTTTTTGACTGATTATATCTATTTATAGCACATATATTAAGAGCTGTGGTTTTCTTTAGGTTAAGAAAGCATTGTATTAAAATCATCTCCCCACATAAACGTTTCCTCCACCTACTCATTTGTCTGCAAGCCAGGCGTCTGTTCACTTCCTCTTGGGTTCAGTGCCTTTGCTGTTCATAGGCTCAGTTTTTAGACATTCCATTGCAGGTAAAATATAAATATCTAAAGTGTGCATTATTACTAATTACTTTATAACCTAAAAGTAACTGCTCTGGAGTTTATATGGAAATTGTGTTTCAAAACAAGTTGTTCATTCCATATTGGGGGAAAGGTAATTGACAATTCTACGAGGAAAAAACTTGTATATTTGAACATCTTCTATCCACTTTTCCTGCTCAGGTGATTGCTGACCAGTTGTGGTACCAGGGGGCAAATAGCCAAGAATGATTTTGTGTGATGCTGAGGGTTTTTTCTCCTTACAGATAGCCAAATTGCCGCATGTTCTGTGGTTTAGCCTTGAATTGAAGTTTTAGTGTTATGTCACAGAAACTAACAGATGCGTGTCAATATATGTATCTGTGTGTCTGTGTGTGTGCATGTGCATGTGCCTATGTTTATATAAAGATTGTGCTTTTCTTCCCTTAAACTGAAGAGTTGAGATAGGTTGCAGCATGAAGATGTATTGATTTCCCCCCTCCCCGCCCCTTTGCTTTACTAGTTATCTGGCATTTAATGAAAAAATCTTGTTCGAAAGTTGCAGATCCCTTGAGGGCAACAAACACAATACTCAGAATGAAACTAGGTTACTGTTTCTGCAACATGCAGTGGTTTGTATCAAAAGCTGTTTTGGTCTTGACTTTGAAATTATCCGCTTTTCTTTGAAGTGGTCATAGTTTAATTTGGAGTGGTTTTAAATTTTAGAATTTCCTGGTGAACATTAAAATGTTTTAATATTTTTTTATGTGCTTGTTGTATACAAGTTTATAGAAAGCTTATCTCCAGACAACATATTTCTGCAATAAGACCAAAGGGGAAAATACTTCACATCTGAGACTGTATTGAAGACTGAAAATGCTTTAGGAGGGTATTCCAAATGGTTTTAGGTAGCTCTATTATAGATTTCCTTGGCTTTTAAAATATGTGGGCTTTTGTGGTTTAGTACTTTGAGTTTGTGTTTTACTATAGGAATCATCTTTATAGTATAACCAAGAGAGAATTATTATTCACTTTTCATTTACTATTATTACTTTTTGTAATGTGTCTTTATTCTTTTGGTTATGCTCTGGAATGAGAGAGCTTAAGATTGTGGTTTTTCTTCTACATGTAATTTTTTAAAGCTTTATGAACTAACTTCCTCCTGTAATGAATTCCAAA
The DNA here is from genome assembly GCA_004027375.1 of Macroglossus sobrinus. Classification (NCBI taxonomy): domain Eukaryota; kingdom Metazoa; phylum Chordata; class Mammalia; order Chiroptera; family Pteropodidae; genus Macroglossus; species Macroglossus sobrinus. The sequence continues at coordinate 111,543 of PVKZ01002138.1, forward strand.
ATGTTTTCTTGTAGTGAGGTATTTTATGGTAAGAGATGTTCCTTCCCATCAGCATTTAAACATACCCAAGTCCCTACCATCTTTAAAAATCATACTCAGACCTTTTCTGTTAGAGTCCCACTGCAGCTTCTGTTCTCAGCTTCCATTCCCTTTTCTTCACACGACGAAGCCTGCTGGTTGAGGAGGCCCCACAGCTAGTGAGTGATAGCTCCAGAACTCAGCCCAAGTCTGATCCTTTAACCATTGGACTAACTTAATACTGCTCCTCATGAGGGGAGCCTTCATGTTCTGGAATTATTCAGTCAGTAAATCCAGTGGTCACTTTTTTCTTTCTTAACTCAGAGTTTTAGCAGTATTTGATAAAGTTGACCAGTTCTTTCTTGAAATAAGAAATTTTTTTAAAAATTTATCTCTTGGTTTCTGTGCACGGCAGTTTAGTGGTTTTGTTTTACCTCAGAATTCATTTCTTCTTTTTTGTTGGCTTTTTCTCCCCTGTCCTTAGGGTACCCTGTAGCTCTCTTTTCTCTTTATGTATTCTGTCTTCTCAGCCCCAAATTTAAATTATTTTTGTATCTGTCTAGTTGACTACTTGACATCTCTGCTTAGCTGTCTGATATGCATGTCAAATATGACTGTAAATTAAGATGCTTTAGGCTTTGAATTATAAAAAGTCAGTTCAAAATAATTTTAAACTAAGGAAAATTTGTCATTAAGTAACAGGATACTCAGTCTAGGATTGCTTTAAATCTATGCTTTAGCGACTTCATCAAGAATGACATTCTTTCCACCTTTCTGCTCTACCATCTTGGACATGTCTGCTTTGTCCTTTGTCCAGCTGCCATCATGGATGCAAGATGGGTACCATGGTTCCAGGCATCATTTCCAGGCAAGATGACATCCAGCAGCCTCCTTATGTTTTTTGAGAGTTTGGAAATCTCTCTCAGAAGCCTCCCAACTGACTTCCACTTAAATCTCCTGTCCAAAACTTGGTCATGGACCCACTTCTACACCAATCACTGGTGATGGGAATGTGTACATATAAACAAATTTCCTACAAAATAGAATGAAATAAGTATAATAGAGGCAGGAGCAGTAGAGTGGGAATACACACAGGAGAAGTGGTAGGGGCTGGGGAATTTCAGGAGAGAGTGGTGGTATTTGAACTGAATATTGAAAGATAAGTGAGATTCATTTGTTAGGAAGGAGATAAGGGCAGACGTGGCTGAAAGGGCAAGATATATTGATGAATGACATAGAGAATGGTATGACATTCTTGAGGAACATTGAGTACATCCTAATGCTGGTGGGTAGGGTTTGTGGGGAGACGAGGGAGGGAAATGAGGTTAAAAAGGTAAGGTGAGAGGTCTAATCTTGAAGGTTTGGACTTAATTTTTTGGCAGTGGTTGTCATTATAAAGGAATTTTAGCGATATTTAGCAGAAAACTTACCTACATACTGTGCAAAAGATTAGATACTATCTGAATTTGAGGCTGATTGTCTTAACAGTCATAAAAAATATCTTCCTTCTCATCTCTCCCAGCTGTGTTTTCCTGTTAGACATAAAAATGGAAATTTAAATTGTCTGAGTCATTTTCGATTCTTTTTTTCTTTATCCTCTACATCTAATGAGCAAATTCTGTTGATTTCCCCTTTTTTTGGTTCTCTCTGCCACCTTCAGTAATGCCTGTATTTCTTAGCCCTTTAGTGAAACCTCCATTTTCTGTCCCTGGTCTCTACATTTATAATTTTATCACCTCCTGATCCCCTGTAAGGTTCCTTTGCCTAGGCCTTTATCTTCATCACCCCCTGAATATACTGTGCTTACTCATGGTGACAGCTTTACTCACATAGCCCTCTCCTCAACCTGTTTTTTAATTTCCTCTCTGCCTTTTCAGATCTTTCTCATTCTTCAGGACCTAGCTCAGATTTCATGTTCTACATAGGACCTTCCACAGCCTGTCCATTCTTCATCTTTCTTGCTTTTTAAATTAATTATATGGTATCTTTAAAAATGCCATTTGTTTTATTTGACAATTATGATTTGATTTTTTGTGTGTAGTTCTTGCTCTTGAAAGGCCAATACAGTAATTATTTGAAGGCACAGATATCTTCTCCTTATAGTAGACCATGTGTGCTTTGCATGTAGGTGATCGTCAAAGCTTGTGAATGAGGAATATAGAGTGTGGGAATTGGACAGAAAACACTTAATGTATAAATCCTTTTGACCTATAAACTTCACCTTTATAATAATAATTTAGTTAAAAATCTGTTTTTCTCTTTGAAGGGAAAAAGGAGATCTGGACATTCACAAATAAACCCTCATGTTTGATTAGCAGTGGTTTTAGCAAACAGAGCCCCACCACTTCCAAGACTGATGTGCTAGATGTTCCATGAAGACTCAGCCATAACTCAGTGTGGTTGGGGTACCAACCCAAATCCTAGTAATCTCTCTTCTCTGTTCAGCTGTACTTCCCAACAGGGAGGGTGGAGCCATTGGGTCAGTTTGCCAACATTCAACACATAACATGTCTTTTTTTTTTTTTTTTTTGCGGGGGGAGGGACTGTAACAACCAATTTTTTTTTAATTAATTTATTTTTTATGGTGACATTGGTTAACAAAATCCTGTAAGTTTCAGCTGTACGTTTTAACAGTAAGGTGTGTGTGTGTGTGTGTGTGTGTGTGTGTGTGTGTGTGTGTGTGTGTGTGTGTATGATATATATATGATACATATATATCATTCACATTGTGTGTTCACCTCCCATGGTGAGATATTTTTCTGTCACCACATATTTTGACCCCTTTTTACCCCATCTACTTCCTCTCTTCCCCCTACCCTCTGTTAACCACTAGTCTATAGTCCATGTCCATGAGTCTGCCTTATATCACATCTTTTGAGTAAAGTTGTACTCTTTGCCACCTATGGAGTAGTTGGGCACTTTTGCCTTGAATTTTGACACAGTTGTGGCATTGTTACCAGTTTTTTTTCCTCTCAGCCTACAACTTATGTTTAAAAATTGGGGGGGGGGGTGGAGCATTAAAAGCAAGGGTAGCGATACATAGCAGGTATCTAAGGATTCATGGATTTTTTCTACATCCCATTTGGCAGATTGCCTTAAATTCTTTCTGATGAAGACAAGAGGATTGACCAGATTGACCCAAGGAAAGAAACCACTGCTAAGTGTGGTGATCTCTCTTTCCACCCTGAGAATATATGGTGGACCCAGTGCTGTCTTTGGAAAAACTTATTTATACCATGGTTAACAGATTGTGGTCTCAATCCCATTTAGTGTCATACTTACTTCAAGACCATAGATGATATAGTCCCTTAACCCACATGTCCCCAACCTGAGATTTAATAAGCTAATGTTCATGTTCAAAAAGCTGAATGGATATTATGACAAAGCTGGACAGTCTAACCAGAAAGTTGGGATAGGCTATTTTCTATTTTTGATTGGCAAAAATAAAAAATAAAAAAAGTAAGGCTTGAATGAAGATTTTTACACACAATTTTTTAAAACAATACTCCATGGAAACATGGCAGAAGGGGCAAGGGAGTGGAGAGGAGAGTATATGATAGTCCATAAATTTCAGATAATCTTATTGTTTTGCCCACCTTTGGACTATCAGTGTTCAGATAGCCTGTTTCACTTTATTATTTCTTATTGAGATAAAATTCATCTACCATAAAATTTACCATTTTAAAATATACAGGTCAGTGGTTTTTAGATGGTTGTATAACCATCACTGATACCTATTTCCAAAACATTTTTTTTCACCCCCAAAAGAAACCTGGAACCCATTAGGAATCACTACCTGCTTCTCCCTATCTCCAGCTCCTGTCAATCACTAATTTACTTTCTGTCTCCATAGATTTGCTTATTCTGAACCATTTCTTATAAATGGAATCATATAATGTATAGCTTTTTGTGTCTGACTTCTTTCATTTAGCATTATATTTTCAGGATTCATCTATGTTGTACCACATATCAGTGCTTCGTTCCTTCACATATCAGTGCTTCATTTCTTTTTATGACTAATCATATTTCATTTGTGGTTATACATTTCTTTTATGCATTCATCAGTTGATGTATATTTGGATTGTTTCCACTTTTTGGTTATTATGAGTAATGCTGCTCTGAACACTTATGCACAAGTTTTTGTTTGAACATATATATATTTTCAGTTCTCTTGAGTACATACCTAGGAGTGGAATTGCTGGGTCATATGGGAACTCTGTGTTAAACATTTTGATGAACTGCCAAACTGTTTTCAGAAGTGGCTTTACCAGTTTATATTCCCATCATTAATGTGTGATGCTTCCAATTTCTCCACATCCCTGCCAACATTTGCTACTTTCCAATTTTTTATTACAGCCATCTTTGTAGATGTGAAGTGGAATATCATTGTGGTTTTTGATTTACATTTTTCTAATGACTAAAAATATCAGGTATTTCTTCCTGTGCCTGTTGGCTATTTGTGCGCTTTCTTTGGAGGAATGTCTTTTCAAGTGCTTTGCCCATTTTAAAATCGGGCTAGTTGCCTTTTTATTGTTGAATTGTGGGAGTTGTTTTATACTCTGGATATTAGACTTATCAGATAATATATATGACTTGCAGATATTTTTTTTCCTATTGTATGCGTTGTCTCTTTACTTTTTTGATAATATCTTCTGACACACGTTTTTAATTTGATAAAGTTCAGTTTCTTTTCTTTCTCTGGTTGCTTGTAGCCTGTTTCATTTTTAAAACTTAACTTTCTCTTCTCAGTTTTTTTCCTTTCTTTCATCCAGACTGCCTCATGTTTACTGTGGGAAAATGCATGCAGCAAACTCTAAAATTCCATAAATCTCTGCTCTGTCATCCATAATCTATAACTTCTTTAAGAAAGATATTCTCAAGTAGGAAGGAGAAAGGAGCTGGCACTGAAAGTTGCATAGGAACTTTGCCTGTTATCAGATTAAATAGGTGTGGGTACTGTTATTTTATCTTTACAGGGAATGCACAGAGATTAAATGAGATTAATTGGCTTGTCTAAAGTCATATACCTGGTTAAGTGGCATATTGCAGTTCATACTAAGATCTTTATTTCTACATTTAATGATTCATTAACGACGATAGATATGCTGGAGAGATTGGAAGAAAAGGGGGTAGGAAGAAAAGTGAAGACTGTAAAGAAAATTTTAATTTATAAACCTAATCTAAGTGTGTATTACAAATACGAAAAGGTTAAATCTGCTCTGTAATAGGAATTCTTAAACTGAGGTTTTTGGACCCCTAGGGAATCCCGAAAGGGTTTCTGGAAATGGGCAAACTCCTTGAAATTACATGTAAATCTTTGTGTGTTTATTTTTCTGGGAGAGAAGATTTGTAGTTTTCCAAAGATTCTGCAAAGTTTTAAGAATTGCTGCTAAGGAGAAGAACATACAGACTTATAGGAAAGAAGAGGCAGGCAGTATATTAGCAATTTATCTTTTTCCATTGGCCATGGTTTGGGTTAACCCATCCTATCTGATTTTAGATATTTTTGTCTTAGACTGTTTGTTTTATACCTGTTAAAGACTAGTTTAGTTAAACGTTTTTCCAAATGTTAATTTTTGTAGTGTCAAAAAATTTTTAATGACAAAACAATAACAGCCCTTTTGTCCTTTTGGTAGATCAAATATATAAATTAAATTTCAACATTACCTGATGTTCACACATTTGAAATATTTTTGGTTTTAATTTTTGTAAAATATAGAACTATAATAAGGGCATTTCTCAGTTATTTTTTATTTTCTAAATGAGTCCCCCCCAAGCTTTATTGAAGTAAAATAGATAATTAGTTGCTCATATTTACATAGTCAAATTCAATGAATTTTTTTCAATTATAGTTGGCATACAGTAATATATTAGTTTCAGTTGTATAGCATAGTAATCAGAAATCTATATAACTCACGAAGTGGTCACCCCACTAAATCAGGTACCCCTCTTCCTCTTACATGTTTTTTACAACATTGTTGATTATTTTCTTTATGCCACACTCTCTATCTCCATGACTATTTGGATCTATCCATTTGTATTTAATCCTTTTGCCCTTTTTCACCATCCCTCTAAGCCCCCCTCCCACCTAGTGACCCTCAAAATATTCTCTGTATCTATGAGTTTGTTTCTGTTTTTGTTGTTATTGTTGTTTATTTTGTTCATTAGATTCCACTTGTACATGAAGTCATGTGGTATTTGTCTTTATCTGACTTACTTCATTCAGTGCAATACCCTCTAGGTCCATCAAGGCAATATCTTTTTCCATCACCTTTTAATCTGTATGTTTTTTAATCTGAAGTGAGTCTCTTGCAGGCAGCATATGTAGGGGATCTTGTTTTCTTATCCATTCAGCTTCCCTATCTTTTGGTTGGAGCTCTTAACTCTCCCATTTGAGGTACTTGTTGATAAATAGGTAGTTACTACTATTCTTTATTCATGATTTTGATACATGCTTTTTCCTCCTAAAGAAATCTCTCCAACAGTTCCTGTAACACTGGCTTGGTGTTGATGAATACCTTTAGCTTATTTTTGTCTGGGAAGCTCTTTATTTGTTCTTCGACTCTAAATAATAGCTTTGCTGGATAAAATATTCTTGGTGTAGATCCTGGGTTTTCATCATGTCGAATATTTTGTGCCAAGTCCTTCTGTCCTGCAAAGATTCTTTTGAGAAATCAGCGGCCAGTCTTATGGGAGCTCCTTTGTAAGTAACTAATTGCTTTTCTCTTGCTGCTTTTAAGATTCTGTCTTTGTATTTAACCTTTGGCATTTTAATTATGCTATATCTTGTTGTATTTCTCTTTGGGTTCATTTTTTAGGGGACTCTGAGCCTCCTGGAGTTGTATGTCTAGTTCCTTCACCAGGTTAGGGAAGTTTTCCATAATTTCATTATTTCCTCAGATATATATTTAACTTCTTGTTCTACCTCTTCAGGTGCCCCTATGACATGGATGTTGTTACCCTTAATTTTGTCCCATAAGCTCCTTAAATTATTATTATATTCTTCGTTGCTTTTGTCTTGCTGTTCTGGTTGGGTGTCCTTGGCTTCTCCATCCTCTCTATCAGTGTTTTGATCCTCTTCGTTTTCCACTCTATTGATTTCCTCTAATATACTCTTCATCTCAGATAATGCAGTCTTCATTTCTGACTGGTTCCCTTTTATAATTTCCATTTCCACTTTTATGTTTTTTTTTTAATCTTTTTGTTAAAGTTCTCACTGAGTTCATCTGCACTTCCCTTAATTTCATTGAGCATCTTTATAACCAGTGTTTTGAACTCTGCATCTGTTAGATTACTTGACTCCATTTTTCCTTGATCTATGTTCTCTTCTTTCATATGGTTTCTGCTTCTTTGGCTGCCTTTCTGTGTCTGTTTCTATGTATTAGGCAAAGCTGTTAAGCCTCCTGGTCTTATCAGCGTGGGCTTGTGTAGTAGGTGTCTAGCAGCAATGTCCTGAGTTTAGCCCCAGCAGGCCAAGTTTAGTCCTAGCTTGTGCCCCTCTGGGGCCACCTGTTAAGATTCAGGAAGCAATCCACAGATGCTGTGCTTATAGGCCTCAAGAAGCTACACCAGAAACCGAGGTCAGCTGCCACCAGTGTGAGTCTTGGTGCTGTTCATCAAGTGGCACAAGACTTGCGGAGGATACAACTAAATGTGGCTTGAGTGGGGTTACAAGTTGGGGGAGGCAGAGTCTCAGGGAATCTTCTGGGCAGAGCAACGTCTTTTATCCAGTTTGATGGTGTCTCAGTTGTGGCTGTGCTGTGTCGCACACCGGAAGCCAGGAGGGTTCAACAGAGGATACTGCTAGCACTTCTGCCGGGTAGAAAGCTTCACCTCTGGCCCATGCTCTGACAACTCAGCGTCCTCTTGTAAGTCCCTGGTGACCCCCAAGGATCTGACTGGGCACTGGTGCTCAGAGTGAACAGGTCCATCACCATGAAAGTCCAATTACAGACACGGCCCCTTTAAGTAAGAAGTGTCTGCAGCTGCTGGCTGTGGGCTGCTACTGCCAATAGTCTCTATACCACTCTGCTGCTTGGGACCAGGCAGCTTCACATCTTCACCTGCTTTTACCTCCAACTGTTGCAGGGTGATTTCTTATTTCTCTCCCTAGTTGTAGTGCTTCTGTTTATCTAGACCCCCAGGCGACTCTGCTTGCTGTTTGCCGTGTGTTTCCATCTCAGCTTTGATGTGGTTGCAAGAGGGGATGAGCAGAACTTCTATTATCTACCTCATTTTTTCTGGTTCTCTCTCTAAATGAGTTCTGAATTCAAGTTAACAATGATCCTAGTCAAATTGACACTTACATAGACCTCTCATAATGACTTACATTGTAGGTAGTTGTAGTGTGAACATCAGTACCTGCTAAATATATCTGCATTCTAACCTAAGGTGTTAACTTAGGTGTTTAAGAAAGATTCACAAGGCCTTTTAAGTCTCTGATTTTTCTAATAAAGCTCATAGGGTGACATCAACTAATAATGATCAAGGTACTCACATTGATAACACTTTGAAAATGGACTAGTTTATTAAAATAATTGCATTCCATAAAACAATCTGTGGCCAAGGGTAGACTGAGACCTTCCAAGTTTATTTATATTGTAGATATGTTCTTCCATTTGTATTTAAGGACACTGAATTTTATTTGAGCATTCATGTAGCCAAGACTGTCAGATTTTAATGGAAAAGGTAACTAATACAAAACTCTTACCCTTCTTTTAAAAATAACTCTTTTGTGGAAATTATATTCTGTCTGTAGATGATATTTGTGTATTGAATTGAATAATGGAAGATGTTTTGAATATACATTGTGATCATCCAGGTACTATAGTGTAGCCTGCTTAGTATTTGATTTCTTCTTTGGCCCTAGGAGATTATTGGTGAAAGTTAAAGTTGCTTAAGCCGACTGTGTGATGAGTAATGCACATTAGTTTTATTGTCTTATATGGAAATGTGAGGCTGTTGATGCTTGAAGATAATTAGGTAGTACCTAGGAGGAGTACCTCTCCTTTGTCCTCTCCTACTAGCTTCTCTTGCATATTACTGAGGAAACACAATGGCAGTGTCATTTAAATGATTGTGTAAAAAACTATAGTGAAATTTTATTTTTATAAAACCTTTGTCTAAAACTGAATGACAAGCATTTCTCAATTCCATTTCTTAAAGAAAATAGATTAGACAGACTGCTTAAAAAATAATTGACATTAAATTTTATTAGATGAGATTGCATTAAATATTTTCAACAATCTAAAATACAGGCATCTGAGAACACCTTATAATGTTTATCTAAAATATGGCCCAGTGATATAGGTCATTTGAGCTTTTGTTTGTTGTGAAGTTGACTACATGTTAGTAGCTTTTTTTAGTTGATTTGTGAGCATCTTTGGAAATGAAGGACATCTGTAAATATGTTACTGATCATCACATGATATAGAACCTTTTTCACTGTAAATTTTTATCTGTAACTTTGACTTTATACACCAATTTTAAATTTATTTAGGTTTCATCCATTGAAAACTTAATGGTTTTGTTGCAAGAAATTTAACTAAAATATAATTTAAAATTTTAATCTTTAATTTGTCAGAAGTGGTTATTGTGAAACACACATTGCAGGTGGACCAAATTGAAAACTGAAATCAGTATCCATGTGAATTAATCCAACTGCATTCTGAAAGGAGATGTGAATTCCACTAGCTAAGGATAAAACTTAGACCCTTAAATACTAGCCTGCAATTTTGTTTTCTTACTTTTTGTTGTGTAGATATTTGTTCAAAGCCTAAGTGCATCTTTTGAGATAATTGTTGTTTACTGTTTAGCTCAATAAGAGACAGTGGGTAAACTGGGAGTAGGAGTTAGAAAACCAGAATTCTAGCCCTTGCTTTGTCACTTAGCAGCAGTGACAATGGGAAAGTTATTAAACTGAGCCTCAGCTGTGAAATAGGAACAACAGTCCACGTCATTCTAAGGCAGTGATGCTTACATAAGAGAAACCTTGGTGGTTTCATTTCTGTCTTTTCCATATAGTGTTTCTTGTATGTAATTTGCCGACCTCCATTCTCCATCTCTGACTTCTGCTTGTCCTTGTCCTTCAAGACCAGCTCCAACTTTGTCTCATCTTTGAAACTTTTCTTTGACACATTTGCTACCTTTCATACTAGTTAATCACCTCCTTTTACACACTGCCACTGTGCATTATATGTGTTTGTAAATGTGTTTAAGAAACATAATAGTGCTTACTGTTGCTGAGTACTTTTATAAGCATTTATATGTATAACGTATTTAATCCTAGTAACAGTCCCAGGAGGTAGATACTATTATTATCTCTATGTTACAGATGCAGAAAATGAGACATAGAGAGGTTAAGTCATGTGCCCACAGCTACCCAGCTAGAATGTATGAGAGCCAGATTGTGAACGTAAGCATTCTGGCTTTAGAGTTTGTTCTCTTAGCCACTGTACTACACTGTCTTTTAATTGTCCTTGTCACAATGTGTTGTCATCACTGGTTTTCATGTCTATCTTCACAGTTAGACCTTTCAACACCTTGATGGCTACAGCTCCTACAGTGCCTAACACACAGCAGACACTTAATAAATATTTAACAAATACATGATAAATGTGCTTTTTGTAAACTATAAAGCATCATATAAATACAAATTATTATTACTACCACCATATGCATTTTGTAGATCAAAATGTAGAATTTACCAAGCATTTCAGTTTTGCAGTTTGTTTTTTTGGCTCCCAGTTTTCAGGTTGGCAGACTGAGGTATATAAAATGGTAAAATTTAAGGATCAGTAGTACCAAAAATTAAGTTAAAAATGAGCCCTAGTTTTTGATTCTGTCATTAAGCTTGTTTGGTCACACATTCTTTGCCATAATATTATGGCTTGTTTTATATGAAAGAAGATCACAGAGTGTCTAAATGATTCTTACTACACTTGTTAAAGTTAGCAGTTTAGCATCATAAGTAGTTCAGATTTCCAGTATACACCATAAGTATAATGAAAGTTTCTTCCTCTTAGATAAAAATTTTAAGGGAAAGTCAGGACATAGTGAGATTCATTATTTCAAGCAATTATTAAGGGAAAAAATAAGCTTTTAATATGGACATGAGTTTTAAACTCAATTACTATGTAGAGAAATTAAATATTTCACAAGGAACATATCCTTGTAAAAAGGTTTTTAAAATTCCAATTTTATTTTAGTACTGATATGCGATTTAACATGAAATAGTTTTTGCTTTTGTTTTTATCATATTTCCTTGTATGGGAAATGGTCTCTGAGAACAAATGAACTTGTATTATTTTAATACCATAGATACATGAAATTAAACAGCTTTAAATGTCAATGAGGGTTATTGTTTGCTTTTTCTGTCACTTTTGGGTTCTTAGAACTCAGTGTATTCACCTAGAGAGTTCTAAAAAAGCAAGTTAAAGTGACTTATAATAATGATTTATAAAATGATTTATAATAAGTTAGAATGAGGATACACATTAACATGGTAGGTGCTAATTTCTCTATTAGTGGTTTTTGGTTTTGTCAAGGTTACTCTATTTTGTCCTTAGGAGATATTTTAAGTTTTCTGAAAAGAAAAGAAAGGAAGACTATCACCAAAACTCAGACAAATGGAAAGTTGCCAAAATAAAATGAAGAATGTAAAATATGGGCAGAAAGCCCCTCTGTGTTTCAGAGTGAACAATTAGACTGCATCTTCTATTGTGACAGTGTGATTCATTGATGTTTCTGTGAGTTTTCATAGTGGTGAGATGTCACATGTTCACAAGAATGGATGTATTTGCACCTCATTTAAACAATAAAACATTTTAATTCTAATTTAAAAAAAGGAAGAATAGTCTTATTTGCTAATTTTAATATTAAGTAGAGAATTCCTGTGAATTCAGCCCTTTGTCTTTCTGATTTTTTTAACTTTCACTTAGTAATTTTATATCTGCTACCTAGCTTAAGACTGAGACTGTTGATATGTGTAATGTGTATACATACACATATTCATAAAGAGCTACATTAGCTAGGTTAAGCTGCAGTAACAACCCCCACCCCATTCTAGGTGGCTTAAAACAATGAGGATTTCTAGGGATGTAAAGTACAGATAGGGGATATTGTCAATATTGTAATAACTGTGTGTGGTGCCAGACTTATGGGGGGATCACTTCATAAGTTATGTAAATGTCTAACCACTATGCTGTATACCTGCAACTAATAAATATTGAATGTCGAACTATAATTGAAAACAATTTTAAATAAAAGAAAACAATAAAGGATTTCTTTCTCACAGCGTGGTGGTAATAGATCAGTGGGGAGCTCTGCTCATATCACTCAGTGATCCAGTGGAATCACTGGATCCAGTGGAATGACCATCTTGCACACTACTGGTTGCCAGGCTTAGGTCCGGAGGTCACTCATTAGCAATTAAATATAACTCAGAAGTGACTCACATCGCTAATTTCACAACATAATGGCAAGAACCAGTCATGTCCCATAAAACTACCTGGGCGGGGGGCGAGGGTGCGGGGAGCAGAAAGTGCTGCACAGCCAGTGCCAAGGGGACAGAGAGCTGAAAATACTTGATAAAAACACCATCCTTTTGATCGTCAGATAGTCTACTCTCACAGGCAAAATACACTCACTTCTTCCCCAAGGTAGGGAACCCCGAGGTCTTAGCCAATCATGGCATCAAGCTCGAAGTCTAGGATCTCTGATGTGTGGGTATGATTGGTGGCCTATTCACGGGGAAATGATGTATAGTAGTCTCCACATCAGATCCAGGTGTTCTTGATCCAGAGACCTGTGAAAGCAATTGACAATTGATCTGCTGCCCCCACATAGAATGTACAATTATGACTAGTGACAGGATAATTAAAAGAAAAAAAACCTCCCATTTTAAAAGGGAGTGGGGAAAGGAGACATTTAACAGTCAGTGGACTGCAACAAATTCTGAAATCCCTCTGAGCAGTCATTAGGGGGGCTCCCTCCAGGAATGAGGAGTGTTCTTAAATAGACCCAGATTTTGGCTTCTTGGCAGTGGCTTACTTGTCGATTATTTCTTTGCTCCATAGCTTCGTCCTCTTGGCCCTTCTTTTTTTCTTGTTATCTTCCTTGGCTAAATTCAAAATGGGCAGGGAGGAATAAGGCCCCTTAGGGAGATGAACAGCTTTCTTAGCCCACTTCCTGCCATAGATGTTAGGAACCAAAAGACCATTTTAATTTTAAGTCTTGCGTAGTCATAGCCTTTTAGCCCAGGCTGGTGGTTCCTTTGGCAGTATAACTCTTGTTTCTAGCCACATCCACAGTTCTTTTCTAACCATATTTCTTAGATTTGCTGCATAGCTCTGCCTTGTTGGTCCCATACTTCTTCCTTGATTTACTTTTGAGTACAGATATTTCTGCTATAATTCCACATAAGTGTTTCTGAATTCTGCAGAATTGTACACGAAAACAAACGGGGCTTATGGATTGGGGCAGACCCCTCAAACTCTGTGCAACACCATAACCGTGTGCTAATAAAAACAGTAGCATATTGAATCTCCACTGGCCTACGCACCCAGTATCAGTCAGTTGAACCTTTACAGACTTCATTCCCTGGGTGGTGGTTTCCTCTGTAGTTTAGGGTTTTGAAGACATTAGCTTACAATAGAGACCAGTTTCATTACAATAAAAATGTTGGTCTATGATATGGTATAGGCTTCAGCAATCAAAACTTCCTTTTTTAAACGCAGGAGGAGAAACATATACCCTCAAGCTTCACCAGATACGAAGTAGAGAGTGTAGTGGGTCATGAAGCAGCAGACCACTTGCATTAAAGGAAGATATAGAAGTAAGATGTTTAGCTTTTTCTTAAGATCTTATATAATGCTAAGGCTTTTTTTTTTTAATTTTGAGATATTTTTCACGTAATTATTTCAAACATTAACTTGCAGGTGGAAAATCTCATGTAAACCAATATGACTTCTGTGTTATACTGATATAATTTCTGTATTTACTAATAGTATTTGACCTAATTCACATTAGGAAATGAAGCAGAACAGAGTAAGAGACTGCTTTTGGTGAGGGAATCTCAGCTTTTGTCTCATTTTATAAAAGCTATTTTATTGGACCTCACCTTAGTCATTTGGGAGGTTTTATCAGTGGTTGTGAAAGCCAAATTTCTGAGTTTTACGTTAAGCACTTGCTGCTTCTACAAATCGCTGACTTTCTGGACTCCTTTTGTTCCTGAATATAAATGGATCAGTATTTTCTGAATTCATCCACTTCATGTACTAATTCGTCAAATATAGCCAATAGTAACCAACACTATCTCTTAATAATCAATTTTTCCACTAGAGCTACAAGTCATGTGGCATATTATCTATCTTCTGAAATAATTAGGTGATAGTTTCACTAGTAATTTTACCACTGCATAATATGTTACTATCCTTTTAGCTTCTAATAATAGTTTCCTTGCTTCCTTCTACCCAGCTCTTAAGCCTTTTCCATGTATTTTAGGTTTTTTAATGAGGCAATACCCCACTTTTGGATTCCACCTGTATCAACTAGGATAGACTAGATTATATATAAACAACACAAGATCTCAGTGGCTTTAAAAAACACACTTTAACACATACATATACTCTGTGTAAAATTAAATTAAAAAAAAATCCACTCTGCATATCCTGTAGGTCTTTTAGTCACTCAGAGACTCAGGTTGATAGCAGTGATAGCAGCCATCACCTTGAAGCTTGCTGGTCCCTGCGACAGAGGGAAACGAGGTCTAGATCTAGAGGGTCTCCCATTGGTTAGAAAACGCCCTGGCCTTCTGTGTGTTACATTACTCCTGATATGCAGGCCAGAAGCAGTCAGGGGGCCCCACCCACCCCTGGGGAGGGGGCGGGGTTAGAAAGTGCAGTCCTACCACGTGCCCAGGAGAGATGGGAAGGACTCATTGATGACAACCACAGAGGATTTCTCTTCATTTATTTTCCTTTGTCTTCCTGAATTTTATAATTCCTAGCTTTTGCTGGTTAATTGAATTTTACTGTCTCTCCTCCCTTGGTTAATTTGAGATAATTAATGCAAGTAAGTTTATTTAACAGTACTTATAATTTACATTATTTCCATGGGTCAGAAGTTTTGACACATAAAGCTACTAGGATTTTCCTAATTGAATTATAAGGTATGAAAACTGTTGCAAAAAGATATGTGGTTACAGGAATAATTTATTTTAAATTATTTTTTGGATGTCACTTGTCATAGTAGAAAGACCACGTGCTTTGGAGTCAGGCAGGCCTGGAATCAAACATTGCTTTTGTCATTGAGTAGATATGTGATCTTTGACAAATTAGCCTCTCAGAGGCATAATTTTCTCACTCCTTTCACTAAAATCAAAGTAAAATGATTTTCTAAAAGAATAAATTTATAAGGAGGAAGAAAATAATTTAAAAATAAATGTGGTGGTTATTAAATATAAATAATAAGGACCTTTGCAGTGCATGTGCATATAGCAGGCAGTTAGTAAATACTAGTTTTTTTCCTTTTGTCAACTAGACAGAGTATGTGCTTGCAGTAATATTTGTATGACTCAAAGCTTAGATGGTTGGCTAACCAGCAGTGTGAGGTATGTCACAAAGCAAATTATGTGCCCTTTTGATCTTTTTTTAAATTGATGGTTTTATTTTCTTAGAACCATATCAACCCAATGGTTACTGTTTCTTAGAATTTAGACTTCTGTGCAACTGACAAATGAAAAGTCACCCAGTTATTGAGTGGATCTTGTGAGCTATGCATAGAATAAATTTAAAAATACTTGGCAACTTGAAATTATTCTGATAAACTTGAAAACAGTAATATCTATAATAATATCTATAACTAGATTATAAATTATTTAAAGCCAATATTTTCTTTCTCTTCAATGGTTATGTCAATTAGCTGTTTTATTTTCCTGGTCCACAGTGCCTAGCCCACTACCACCTTTGTTCTGTGAGCTCTGGTTGTGGTGGACAGTGGTGACTGATACTGAAAAAACCAACCAGCGTAAAGCTCTTGTATGTTTCGTATACAACTCATTTAGCAAGCAGTAGTCACTGTTCATTTAGTCATCAAATATATACTGAACACCTAAGTGCTAGGCACTCTGCTAAGGATATCTCAGTGAACTAGACAGGTAATGATTCCTGCTATCTTAGAATTTAGTTCTAACAAAATGTTTGTTGAATTTATATAACCCAGTAAAATAATGGCCCATGCTGAACCATTTAAGCAGGATAAAGACTTGTATGTATAAAGAGTTTAATTATTTGAAGCTGTGTTTGTTGTGTGACATAAATGTATGCTATCAGAAGGAAATAATGGTATCTGACCTTTTTTCCTCTTTGCTTTTCTTTATAGATAAGATGTTCCAAGTCACTTGCAGCTCTCTTCAAAAGAAAAATCGCTAGTGCTCTGCTCTTGCCATAATACCAAACCTTTTGACTTATGCTTTGGTGCTGCAACACTAGAAGAATTGCACACAGGTTCCAGGATACCTATTTTTCATTTGAGTGATTCTTTGTGGATGGAAAAAAATTGAGTCTTGTTAATTACCCTCTTTTAAAGCTATTTCTCTATAGTCCGAACTGCTTAATAAATTGGGCCACTTACCAATGAGCCACACAGCCAGTTCCTGTCAGGAGCTGGTTGAAAACTGTGCTGTGCATGTAGCAGGGATGGCACAAGAGGATAGCCGTCGTGGTCAAGTGCCATCTACCTTTTATCATGGTGCCAACCAAGAACTCGACCTGTCCACCAAAGTGTACAAAAGGGAATCAGGAAGTCCTTATTCTGTGTTAGTGGACACCAAGATGAGCAAACCACATCTCCATGAAACAGAGGAACAGCCATATTTCAGGGAGACAAGAGCAGTATCTGACGTGCATGCTGTTAAAGAAGACCGGGAGAATTCTGATGACACAGAGGAAGAAGAGGAGGAGGAAGAAGTCTCTTACAAAAGGGAGCAGATCATAGTGGAGGTAAACCTTAATAATCAAACATTAAATGTATCTAAAGGGGAAAAGGGTGTCTCTTCTCAGTCCAAAGAGACTCCTGTCCTTAAGACGAGCAGTGAGGAGGAAGAGGAGAGTGAGGAAGAGGCCACAGATGACAGCAATGACTATGGAGAGAACGAAAGGCAGAAGAAAAAGGAGAAGATAGTGGAGAAAGTCAGCGTTACACAAAGGAGAACGAGGAGAGCTGCCTCTGTTGCTGCAGCTACCACTTCCCCTACTCCCAGAACTACAAGAGGTCGTAGGAGGAGTGTAGAGCCACCTAAGCGTAAGAAGCGGGCCACAAAGGAGCCCAAAGCACCAGTCCAGAAAGCTAAGTGTGAAGAGAAAGAGACTCTGACCTGTGAGAAGTGCCCCAGGGTGTTTAATACTCGCTGGTACCTGGAGAAGCACATGAACGTTACTCATAGGCGCATGCAGATTTGTGATAAGTGTGGCAAGAAGTTTGTCCTGGAAAGTGAGCTGTCCCTTCACCAGCAAACAGACTGTGAAAAAAATATTCAGGTAGGTTTCATCACCGAGAGGGCAAACTTCCCAGGATAGAACCTAGCTGTTCAGACTCACCTGGTATCTGCCCAAGACAATAAATACAATAGAGGCTGAAGGGACAGATTTCACCAGTTTATCTTTTTAAAAGCTCCTGTTTTGGTCGTTTTGAAACCCAGGCTTAACATTTTATTTCAAAAGCATTAAGTGTAACTGACGCTGGACTAGTGGGAACCCAGGCACATTGGAAGGGGGATCTGTTACAGGTGACTGCCCAGGAGGTAAAGTCAACACCAACCTTGCACTGAGATTCACTGTTGTAGGACGCGTAATATAATTCATTCTGGCATCTTCTCTGTCAAGGTGGGAAATATTGAGCAAAGTTCAAGAGTAGAGAGAGGTCACTTTCTAGGCCCAAAGGGATGCCAGATTCTAGTGCATCCGAGGGGGACAAAAACCATAATGACTCAGACCGGTGGAAATGGAAGATCTCCAGGAGTGAGTTTGCTTTTACCAGTGGAGAGATGACAACACTAAATTGGTCAAGAGGCTGAGCCCATGGGAATATGCAAACCTTAAACAGAGGCTGAGCTGGTTGAAAATGTTGCCTACCTGGCAGAGAGTTATGTAATGCTACTGTACCAAATTTTTAAGGTAACAAAACATGGTATTCAAACCAGGCTGGAGTCTTGAAAGGACTATATTGTGATAGGTTAAGAGGTGTACTAATAATATTATTTTGTCAAGTGAATTATATTATGTTGAGCTGATACATTGGTTTGCACATGTGAATACATATTAATGAATATTTATAGAAGGTAAGTCTATACATGTCTCCATAAGATATGTAAAATAGACATATTTTGTACCACATTTAAGCTAAATTTCTTTTTAAAAGATGAAATGGTTTTGGTTTGTTTCCTGGAGTGCTCCTTATTTTTCACATCCTCTTGGTTTTAATCAACAACTGAAGATTGGTGCTTTACTTTCAGGAGATTTTGAAAAAAATATAAATTACATTTGCTGAAAATTCACTGCTTTCTGATTTGTCAGTTGTGACTTGATCTCCCAAACACTGAGTAAATAAAAGAAGACTGAGCCATGGTGCCCATTCCCTCCATAACTACGAGTGCCTTGCTCATGGTGATGAATTGGTTGTGACAGTTCAGGCCAAAGGGTGCGATGTAGTGCTGCACCCTAGGGGTCAGACTTAGGTTCTGTAATCATTCATTACTGAAAAGGTATATATATCTTAATCTTGACCTTTATATAGCTTTTTTTTTTTAACTTAAATTTGCTTTATAAAATTACGTAAAAGAAAACATTCAATAAATTTTTATGTGTGTGACTTTCCTCACTGTTCCTCACCATAGTACATTTAAACTTGTGTTAAGGTTTTTGGATGCTGCTAACTAAATGAACTCTGTTAACATTCCTAAAGAACACTGCTTTGTTATTACACATAGATCCTAATAATCCTGATGACTTTGTAAAAATTAAAACCTTGCCCCAGCAAAATGATTTATAGGAGTTGTCTGTCCTTTTCTTGAGCAATATCCAGCCAAAGGACTCTTCTCAGAGTCCCTTAAGTATCTCTGAATCTGATAGTTACCTAGAAATTTCTAGTACTGTTTTGCTTTAACCAGAGCACTTTATTGTGATACACTTGATGCCTGATATTCTAGACTGTTAGTGATTCATAATACAAGGAACTAGACAGTGCTGCGTATGCTTCCTGTCGATGCTTATACGAGAGATCTGGAGCTGAGCTATAAGGGAACACGGAGAATGATACTAACAGTTCAGAGGTTATGTTAAATTCTGCCAAAGGGAGTATTTATTTAATAGAGGAAATTAGATTTGTGAAAATATAAAATCTCAATAATTTGTTTTAATGAAGTCTCCAAATACGTTCTCTATGGTACAAAAACATTGTTATACTTCTGCAGATCTATAACCATTAATATGCATTTTGTTTTATCTCGTTTTTATTTGTGCTAATTTTAAATTCATTTGTAATCTCTGGTAAACACCTGTGTACTGAGTAATGACCCAAGCAGCTGCTCTTGGTAATCCATGTATATTTTTAAAAACTTGAAAGTTCTTTTAGTAGATATAATGCAAACTTGATAAAAGCAGTCAGTTCTTTGATATTAGTGCGCCTTTCCATTTCTTCTTGTCTTAACTTTTTGCCGTTGTGTTCATACTCTTAAAGTATCTCTAAAAGATGCATCTTAGAAAATAGAACACACAGATGTTGGTGTTGGAACCCGGACACAATGGAAGAGTAGCATTTGTTTGGATTCTGGCCTTTTGACATGAATCTAAAGCACACCCATTCCTCTGCCAGTAGGCAGGTATGGCTTTCGACAAGACCCTATAAATAAAGATTATTTCTGTTTATCCTGCTCAGTGTGTTTCCTGTAACAAGTCATTCAAGAAACTCTGGTCCCTTCATGAACATATCAAGATTGTCCATGGATATGCAGAAAAGAAATTTTCCTGTGAAATTTGTGAGAAGAAATTCTATACCATGGCTCATGTGCGAAAACACATGGTTGGTAAGTTTCATCTGCTGCTTTTGTCTCACACCTATAATTTTCTCTTGTCCTCTGGTGCACTTTGTGCTCTGGATCCCACAGAATATGAGGAACTGCCTTACTTTAGTCACTTTTGACTTGTTGAAACTAAATGCAACATGTCTTCAGTAAGCATCACCAAATTGGATGGTAATAGTCTTCCACACCCAGGTTTCTTTTCAACATTGCTAGTTATTTTTCTCTTCAGAACATTGCTGTTAAAGCCTTACAAATTAAAGTGTAGAAGATTAAGATGGCATGATGACCTTACAGTAGGACACCTGTCTTTTTCAGTTTGAGCTTTCAGGTGGACTTATTTTGAGTGTAAGTGCATTCTGTGTTGCAGCACACACGAAAGACATGCCTTTTACATGTGAAACCTGTGGAAAGTCATTCAAACGCAGTATGTCACTCAAGGTGCACTCCTTGCAGCATTCTGGAGAGAAGCCCTTCAGATGTGAGGTAAGGAGCGCTGCTCACCAGGGCCAGGCCTGGGGGCAGCATCTGTATATATGGGGAGGCCATGGGAGAGGGGCGTGCTGCATTTCCACAGAGCCTCCAGACACGTGCTCTTAGCACTGTGTTATCTCACAGCTTGGCAGAGATATGTCATTTTTAACACATTATTAACTCTCTTGGATTAAGTTAAATTTGGGAATAACACGAGTTATTTTTATTTTCTTAGTAATTCAGAGAAGTTGAGTATCTAGTGATCATTATATGAGAAATTTTCCTCTTATTAATAACTCAGCTTCAGAAATACAGCAGAGCCAAATAGTTGACAAAAAATAGGTTATGTTTGAGTATGAAAAATAAGCCTGTTTCAGAGGCTGTGTAGGGTGGGCTCAAGTTAAGCTGCTGTGCTTGGCATTCAGAACTCTCCACTGTGTCCAATGCAGAACTGTGATGAACGGTTTCAGTACAAGTACCAGCTGCGCTCCCACATGAGCATCCACATTGGGCACAAGCAGTTCATGTGCCAGTGGTGCGGCAAGGACTTCAACATGAAGCAGTACTTCGACGAACACATGAAAACACACACTGGTAAGAATTTATTGGGAAAGGTACAGCTGTGTCTCAAGTACTTGTTGATGATCACCTGTGAGTCTGTTTATTTAAAAATCTAAACTACCAGTGGAAATTCCACTTTAAACCTGATATGTAAAAATATAGATTTCAAAACTATTTACTTTAAAAAGGATTATTTGTTAGTGCCTTTTACCTGCAGGTTCCTTCAAGTAAATGAATTATTTACTTTGGGCACAGGATCTCCTGAAATGGTATGAAACTTGTTTTTGTGTATATGTGTATTATTTTTCTAAGGAAAGGGTTCTGGACTTTAAAAAATGAAGGACACAGACTGCTTTAAATAGAATACCCTCTCAGTAGTCTTACAGTTTGATTGGATTTGATTGACCAAAATTCACTTCTTTTCAGTGACATATTCCATCAAATGAACTTAAATAACATTTTAACCACTTTGTGTTTTTAGGGGTATATGCTCCATAGCGTGGATTTGAATCTTGTAAGCATTTGACTATCCAGCTTTTAAGGAACTGGCTAAAATAAAAGTTGCCCCTGTAAACACTATCATTACATATCAATTTTAACCTGACGTTCCAGGATTAACCGTCTTTGTACAAATTACACAGTATGAAACATTTTTCAGGATTCTAAATTAAATCTAATCACAGCATTCTTGGTTTTATTAGTCTACAGAGCAGCAGAGCTAGAAAAAACCACAGAAGGTTGTTTTGCTTAGGTTAGCCTGCTGTTCTTTTTGTTTAACTAGTGGTGAGGAAAATTCTGGCCATGCCCAGATCTCTTTGGTTTCCATTTCTCTGCTGAAGTCCAAAGAAAAATGCCTGTTTAGTGGGCTTCTTCCCTATTCAAAATAGAGCAACTTCAGATTTTAAAAATTAGACTAGAAGAGTCCTGAGAAGAGTTTAAGTAAATTACCCCTCAAAAGGTAGTGATCACTTTGAAGCCTAAATGGATAGCAGAATATATAGAGTATAGGATCTTAAGTTCTGAGTCACATTTAAGATTCACTTTTTGTTATTCAGTAGGAAACTATAGAACTAGACAGACAATAAGTTTTTTTGAAGGCAGAAGTTATGTCATGTTCATACACAGTGCTTAGCACATTGTGGTGCCTGATAAATGTTTGTCACAAGATTGAAAGGAACTTCCAGCTACTTAAGCCTCTGCTTCTGCACTCACCTTTTCTCTTCATGTCTCCCTGTGCATCTTTCTCCCCATTCCTTCCTCTCTCCTTCCCTCTTGTATTCCTTTTTCTTCCTTCCCCCAGGCCTTCTTCAGACTCTTAAATGTCCATAACATGAAACCAAAGTGTATATTTTGTGATTAACATATATGTGGAATACAATTTTATGTTTTCACCAGATAGGCAAGCTGAACGTTTCCTATTTCTTTTAAGAGAATATAGCTACCTAAATTCATGAAAATGTTTATCCTTATTAAAAGAGTAGTACATACCTATTTAAAAAGTTTGGACTTTATTCTGAGGATAGTGGAAAGGTCTGGAATGGTTTTAAGCAGAGTATTACACAACTACCTGAAAGTTCACTCTGGCTATAGTGTGGAGAATGAATTAGAGGCTGAGGAGCAAGAATAGAAAAGGGTAAACTCAATCAGGTGGATATTGGCAGAAATCCAGGTGAATGATTTCGTGATGAAAAGGACTATGGTAATAATAGTGAATGAAACTAAAGTGGTAGACAAAGTAGTAGAGACTGATTAGCTATCAGTGGTGTGGGAAGGAAGAATCAAGTGTTAGTTTCATATTTAGGGCTTTTATACCATTTGTAAATATAGAGAATAGTCGAGGGAGAAGCAGGTTTGCTAGGCAGGATAATGAATTTAATTTTTCACTTTTTAATTTTGAGATATCTCTAGGATATTCAGGTGGAAAGATCCAGTAGGCAGTGTGCAAAATGGGAGAGAGATTTAGGCGAGATATATATAGATATGGAGGTTTTGATGTTGTTTAAGGATGTTCGTATTAAGCAGACTGGAATGCTTGTGTTTATTGGCCAGATTGCATTGTCTTTTGAACAGTGCAAAAGACAACTAAACAAATTATTGCTCTGTTCTATCTTCCTTGCAGATTCTGTGTCTTTTTTATAATGTTCTTTCTTCTTACTCATTACAGAGCTGTTTCTTACAATCAGGTTAGCTTTATCATATGTACCAGGTAGTATCTTTAGATGTACTGATATATGTGCTTCTCTAGTTACCTTGATGAAGTTAGCTGTCAGTATAT
Organism: Macroglossus sobrinus; assembly: GCA_004027375.1. Classification (NCBI taxonomy): domain Eukaryota; kingdom Metazoa; phylum Chordata; class Mammalia; order Chiroptera; family Pteropodidae; genus Macroglossus; species Macroglossus sobrinus. Next base: position 134,945 of record PVKZ01002138.1, read on the forward strand.
CTTACAGCCACCCATTTACAAGCTCTTCTTTAAAGTGAGACATCATACAAGTGGTTGATTTCAAGTGTTACATTTTGATTTTTCCTTATTTCAGCCTCATTGTAATTTTACCGTGTTGTTTCAGGGGAACCTTGACATCAGTCATTAGCATGGTTAGGAGATGGGGCCTAATGAATAATGAGAGTTAGAGGTAGGTGAGATCATGGGCTCATGTCAGGAACAACAAATGTGGACATTAAAAAATTAATAAAAGATGATTAAATAGTGAAAAGGACCCACTTTAATTTGAATCCATAGATTTGTGGCAGGCTAGTTCTAATAGTTTTTGGTCTTCCTTAGAAAATCATTATCGCCTAGAAGACTACAAGAGAAAGATTATTAGAGACATCCAGGAGGATTACATTCTGGTTTGAGGACATGACAGAAAATTAAATGTCTAAACATTCAGTAAACTTTCAGTGAATACATGCTGTTTGTAAATAAAGCATCTAGTGCACCTAAGACGTGTTAGTGAATCACGTGGAGAGTGTTTGCTCATATTAGACTAATAATTCAAGGATTAGGTCCTTTGACTCTGTTTGCATATGGCTGTTGGGAGTGAAAAGTACTAACTCTGGAGAATCCAGGAGGGATGGTCCAGGAGTTTGACTGGTTATAAACAGCTGTGCTTTTAAAACAGTTTATTACAAATGAATCTGGTTTATTTTAGGAAAACAGAAAGTACATATAAGTTTAAAAAATAAGACATTAATTATGCCATCACCTAGAGATAATCACCTGAAATATTTGTTGTATTTCTTTCTATATTTTTTCTATACATATTTTTCATTAAAAGTGGATAATACTATGCATACATTTTTATAACTTTCATGTTTTCCTTAGTTGATTATAGATAATCTTACAGATTTTCATGTTAACATTTCTATACTTTTATAATATTGTTTTTAATGGTGCTTTCCATCAGAAGAGTATGCCATAATTGATTTAATCAATTCCATTTAACATAGAATTTGAAGTTTTTAAGGTGATTGGAGGAAATAGAGTAAAAAGAAAACAAGCTGAGCTCAGAACTTATCTAGAAAGACCAATATGAATCACAGGGAAGAGCCTGGCAGTGGCAGTGATTGAATAATGAAAAGCTGAAAGACAAGAGAAAAGTAACAGTCAGAAAATAGTACTGGTGATAACAGAGAAAACAATTCAATCTTACTGTCTTAAGGAAGCGAGGGAAATTCGGGCTTCCATGGAAGAAAGGCAACAGGAGACGTCAATTTTTAAAGGCAGGGAGAAGAAATAAGGAGCATGATATAGGTAAAGAGGTCTTTGCTGCTGGTTATAAGACAGGCCCCAAAGTGGAAGAAAACAGTAAGACAGTAACATTCCTTAGAGTGCACAGGAATAATGCACAAGGCAGTGAGGTGTGAAGTGTTGTGGTTTATGCGTCAAGAGGATAGACTGGAGCCAGACTGCGGGGGTTAAATCCTGGTGCTCTGCTGACTGCAGAGCCAAGTTGAGATAACAAATCTACCTCATAGTGTCTGTTGGTCTGTTCATGTGTCTCTGTGAGGATCAACAAGGTTAATAGATATAAAGTGAGTAGAATAATGATGAGCACACAGTAAGATCAATACACAATAGCTATTGTTTATATAGAGTAAAGTAAGGGAGTGAAAATTGAAGTGACAGCAAACTTTTGTAGCAGGAGTTACATACAAGTTAGATACAAGCTACACACACTGAGAATTGATGAAGGAATTGATAAATACAAGAATGTGATCACCAAAGCACATGTTTACAGGTGCTCCACCCCTCATCTCCACATTCCATATGAAGTGATTAATGGACATAGACTATCATTTTGTTTTCCCCCTATAGTCTAGGTAGAGAAGCAGGCAGACATAGTGTAGGAGGAAGCACTAAGTCCAAAGGGAGGTTAGAAAGCTTAAAAATTAAGCTCTTAGAACCTAAACCTAAATTCTCCCTAAGTGCCCTTAGAACTCTGGGGTTGTGTTTCCTTTTGGACTCACAGACCCAGTGGTTCTCAGCCAGGAGCAGTAGCCCCCTTCTCAATTCTCCCTACACCCATGGACATTTGGAAATGGTGTGGGGACAGTTTCGATTGTCAGAACCTCGTGGGGGCATTTAGTAGGCTAGCACCAGAAATGCTGCATGCTCTTCAAATGTGCCAGACAGTCCTACATAATGAAGAATTATCTGGAGAAGTGCCAATAGCACCCCCATTAAGAAACACTGCAGTGTGAAATTCACATTGTAGGGTGAGTCCAGCCAGTTATTTTCCAAGTCCAATACCAAAGAGTAAGGATTATGTATGAGTAGATACGAAGAAACTGACTTGCTCCACAGGATATTTTCAGCTAAAAGTCTTGCTTTTAGTTGGAATGTTAGAATTGTTTACAGATTAACTTGCCTAAATTTGGAGGTGGAGATTCATCTGTGGTGTTGGTGCCCTTGGGCACAGGAAAGCCTTGTGAACATTCTTCATGTAGGATGTGAAGGATCACTACTTTAGGTGCCTTTTTTTTTTTTTTACCAAGCCTAGATGATAGGTTGTCTGTAAGTTTTACTCGTATCTGTTCTTATTTGCTAAGTCCTAACTTTCGAAGACTCTTTTTGTCTATTAGAACATAACGTACCATAAGGGAGAGGAGTGGTAATCTCCTTTTTTAATATGAGAAATAACGTGAGCACAAAATTACCACCTAGTCTGTTAATCATTTTTTTGTGTCTGTGTTCTTCTCAGGAGAGAAACCCTTTATCTGTGAAATCTGTGGCAAAAGCTTCACCAGCCGCCCCAACATGAAGAGGCACCGCAGAACTCACACAGGCGAGAAGCCCTACCCATGTGATGTGTGTGGCCAGCGGTTCCGCTTCTCCAACATGCTTAAGGCCCACAAGGAGAAGTGCTTTCGGGTGACCAGCCCCGTGAACGTGCCGCCTGCTGTTCAGATCCCACTTACAACTTCCCCAGCCACCCCAGTTCCTTCTGTGGTGAACACACCCACAACCCCAGCCCCTCCAATCAACATGAATCCTGTAAGCACTCTTCCCCCACGACCCATCCCCCACCCCTTCTCACACCTTCACATCCACCCGCACCCTCACCACCCACACCACCTTCCCATTCCTCCTGTCCCTCACCTTCCGCCACCTCCAGCTCTCTTTAAGAGCGAGCCTTTAAATCACAGAGGCCAGGGTGAGGACAACTTTCTGCGGCACCTGGCAGAGAAGAACAGTTCAGCACAGCATCATTAACATCCATCTCCTTAAGTGTGTTCTCCACAAGTTATGTGCCCGCCTGTGAGTTTGTGGGGAGGGAGTTGGTGAGCACGTCTGTAGCTATCAGACCCTCATCAGCCTCCACCAAGAGCTTTGCCATTGTCTTGGTGAATCATCACATCCAAGAGGATGAGTAAGAAGACTACCTTAAGCTCACAGAGGGAACTGTCATCTAAACCAGGGGAACCACCAAACTAAAGCCCAATTTGCTTGCATTTTCTGGTGACTTTTATAAATTTCAAATAACTCAGACTTGTGGAATTTTATAATTTCATATCAGCTGATGAGGTATGCTTGCTTTTATATCCTGGACTTCTCCTCAAAGAGGGGACAGGCCTGGTTTTCTTTGTACTAATCGGGAAGGCTGTGAGATTAATCCAGAGCATTAATTGTATCACTGTGTATCGTAATGAATTCTTTTCAGCTTTTGGTGCTGGCTACAGAGTTGAGCTAGCCATGTTTCACAGAATACCAAGCATTATGGAGAAAGACGGAAATTTTCTTTGTGTAGCTCTCCTAACGCACTCTTTATTTTACTACAGAAATTATTTTAGAGTTTTTGTATAGACTTCTTTAGTAGTCTGTTTCTAAAATGAAATGTATTTCAATAAGCGGTGTAATTTTTTCAGTGTAGCTGGACCTATGTTGTAAAATAGAAAAAATTTTATAATCATCAAAATGTGATTCTTAAAGATGCATATAACTTCTATAGTTCAAAGTTATTCTTACATCCGTACAACTCAAAGGTGCTTCAGAGACTAGATGTATCTGAAAGGGTCTCCAGACCAGGCAGGTGACTGCAAAAATGAGTTTTTGCTTTCAGAACTTGGTGTTAAGTCCTTGGTAATTTTTAAATCTCTGCTTAACACTCAAGCGTTTGTTGGACTCACTGACGTGTTCTTGTCCTCCATGTTTCATTTGGTCAGTTAGTGCATTAAATGGAAGATTTGCAAAGTGTTGGACCTTTTCAAGGAAAGTCATCTGAAGTTTGCATGTTTTGAAAATCTGAGTAAAGTTGTTCATTGTCAAGAGGAGGAAGTAGTGGAGATTGTTTCATCCCGGTCACGTCTGTTTCTCACTTCCCTTCGAACTGTGTTGTTCATGTTCAGCGTTTATGGGATGACAAATTGAAGGCTCATAATATACTTCTTGTTTTGAGGTTTATTTTTTTAGAATTGTTATGAAAAGATTAAACAGTACACTAAAATCACAAACATGATGTTGTTGATAGTGGCTGAGAAATTTGGAGGGGAACACAAATTGGTTGTGTGTTTTAAAATGTCTTGTATCACTGGATAGATCCACAAGTTTGAGTTATTCTCCAACACAGTTTAAATTGTAGTGAGGGAAAGAAAACTCCTACATTTTGCTGCCCTGTCCTCTGCAAATAATAATGCAATAGCCGCTTTCATAGGTGATAAGGAGAGCAGCATCTCTAAAACCTTTATGCAGCTTATGCTTTCAGGTTTGGTGAACTTCAAAAGAGCACAATCAATTGGGAGCTTATTATAGAAAGTCTGAACAGAACGGCTAACCTATAGTTAACTGATCAAATCTATCCAGATTCAGTATAGCTAATAATTTTGTATTTTTTCATCTCAGAGAACTGAGTTCCAAAGCTAGGTCTACTTTCTTTCTCTTCCTCTCTTGATTTTTTTAATCTTGAAATTTCTTCATTTTTTACCCCCTCCAGCTCTTAAATCACTGCCTGAATCAGAACCTTGGCTTTTATTTATTTATTTTTTATATGAAATATGCAGGCATACTTCAAGCACTTTTCTGGCTGATTAGCTCTGTGGTTGGAAAAAAAATGGAACTCTTTCCATTGCGATTTAAGTCCCTATTTTTAAAATATTGCATTCTCTACTAGCTCTTTGGTTTAATATTTCCATTTTTTTTTCTTTCTGAGAATTGCTTTTGTCTTCTATAAATGAGAATAGAAAAAAATTTGGAATGAGGCAGAAAAGTATCTCAAAACACACTTCCTGTTTTTGGGTGTAATTTCTAAAGAATATATTTTAAATATCTGTATACATTCTTTGAACACCCAGGTACCTAAACCAATAAGAAACGTTAATTCCTTGTTTTTCACTGTTATATGTTTAGTGTCTGCCTCCCCTTATCCCCACGACCTTCTTCACATTCCGTGACAAGTTTGTGGATTCACACCTTTATGTAGACATATCGTTATTTCATGGCCAAACCTATCATATTAAAATGATTTTTTTTAGAGATATAAATTATAGCTTAGTTAATTGGCTCTACCTTATTTTGTTCTAGCTAAATTTACAGTATTGGGCAGCAGTTCTGAATTCTAAACTTGAGACCACTGAATCCATTTTATGAGGTGTACTGTAATTACACTGGAAAATTCAGGTAGTCATCTTTGATTAGTCATCTTTGTTGTTTTTTTTTTTTTATTCAAGTGAATATAGCCATAAGAACGTATCTGCTACATAGGAAAACCAGTATTAAGCAAATAATCACCACCACCCTTAACAGAAGCAAAAAAAAAAAATTATTATTATTTTTTTCAAATAGCATTGTTGCACAGTATATTTCTTAATGAAATATTTTGTGAAACAAACTGGAAACTTCCCATTTTTTTCCCCCTGTATAAGCTTACCTTTTCTCACTTGGGATTTGTGGTCTTCAGGAAAATTGCCACATCAGTGTCATAGTATATGTTTGAGTAATGAAATGCATTAAGAATATTCCAACTTCAATGCTTCTGAATATAAGAACTGCAGGATTAAGCCTTAAACATATTTGTGCATCAGGTTTAACATGTTTGAGACTCAAACTCAGGGTTGAAAATTTGATTGGGGTCCTTTACTAAGATAAAAGTCAGATTGTGGTGTGTTCTCCCACATATAGTACAGCACCCCATTACTTCTTCAGATCTTACTCTCACTTGCTATGTGTTTATGGAAAAAGAACTGTGGAGGAGTTTGAGTTCTCAGCCCTTATCTGTACTTTAATAAGTGTTTTTAAAGACAAGGGCCACATCTCAGCATTATACAGATATTAAATTGAGGCTATTTCTCATTATTTTATTTTACTGTTTTCAAAGGCTTGTATCATTGCTAGGGTTAAGACTTACTTGAGGAAAATGCCCACGGCCTTTCTTGAGTTGATACTGCCTTTTTTTTTTCATTTTTCTATTTTCTTCTCATAGATTTCTCATTCAAATATAGACTCTTCTTTAGCCTTAATGAAAGGCTGCTTGCTGCTTTCTCAAATTGAGTCAGGTAAGCTCATAGTTACATTTTTTAATTTGAATGAAATAAATGAGGTGAACAGTTTAAAGGCATGCAGCTTCATTTCCACTATATTTGTGATTTCTTATTTTTAGCAAGCAGGGAGGTCACCACATAAAGCTTGACGGTAGTTCCAGGAAACCTTTGCAAATCATTTACGGATGCTTTTCCAGTCTACCATATACGTTACTATTCTAAATTCATAGCTGAGCATAGACTTTACCGTGATCATACCATCTTTTTAAAAACTACATTGTTGGAAGTACCTTTTTGTTGTGGTTAGACCTCCCTTTAATTTGATTATTCCTAATATACTAACTGAAGGCAAAATACTCTGAAGAGATGCTTGTAAACTTTGAATTTTCTACTTCTTGAAAACTTTTTCGGTTTTTATGCTTATTGAATGGATATGTATGTTTAGTTTAATTTTGATTTCACTGGAAGTTTTAAATTTTGAGAAGATCAAGCAGAATAGAAATCCATTGCAGATGTGTATTTATTTACCCCATCTTGCAGATTTTAGTTAGTGAAACACAGATGGTAGGTGGAGTTTTATTGTAAAAAAAAAAAAAAAGAAAGAAAAAGAAAACTAAAGTTAGAGAAACCTTTCTGTTTGAGCTACTGTACAGAAGAAACAGCTTTTATTACATTGCTGATCCATATTGATGAACATTTTGATGCTGTTCTAGACTGGGAAATATTTAATGAAAAAAGGGTTAAGTTACATTTAAGAATTGTATTAGCTATGTACCATTACAAAAGTCAACTTACTTGGAAATCTTCAGACTATAAAATTGAGCAAGTAAATATTGGGTTTTAATTTTCCTTTGCCTAAGCCAAGATAGGAAATTTCCCAAAAGATCATTTTTTTCAGGAATGAGAGGTCATTAGCCATTAGAGATAGTGGCATTATTATGCAATAACAACACCTTAGCTAACCTGCTTCTGTCATCTGTAGCATTTATAATAGGTAACAATGACCTTCCAACCCTGGACACTACCTCGTTAAAGCAAACCAGAGATCCTCTTTACATTTTCTATGGAAGCCATAAAAGTTGCCATCGATATATCCACTTTCATAGTTCTATACTTTTATACTCTAGACTTTTTATAGACTTTATGATCAGATCTTTTTGTCTTAGAGGATAGGTTTTGCAAAATTCAAAGGAAAATCAAACTCCTTGATTGTCCCAACTTTGAAGCTTGAGCTTCAGTAAATTTTAAAGACCTAGATAATGTACTATTTATCAAATTCTTCATTTAAGTCAAAGCTGTTTTGCAGAGTTGCCTATTCAGAAAACAAACTTCACTTTCTTATTCCCTAAGCAGAAGCTATATTGTTGTAAGAAACTACTTATAAAGTGGATTTCTACCTTGTTACTCTGTGTATTACTCGATAATACATATATTATCACAATGTCCCTGGAGTTTTATTTCCATATGACAGATCCATGAGTATACACCTCTCTGTTATCCTCCATAATCTAACTGCAGCTTCAGTCTCTCTCAGTCTCTTCCTGAGTGCCTTCAAAAAGCCAGCATCCTGAAACATTCTTTACCTGGTCTAAATCCTACCTCTGATTATTTCATTCTCCATGAGTGTTGTAATTCACCAATTGGTTTGGCTCAACAAAATAGCTAAAACCTTGGATGAGGATTTTGAACATATTTCTATTTTGTTCTCATATGTCATGTTTGAATTACATTTTTAACTTTTATTTATATCTTATTCACATAGTGCATCTCTAATGATGAAAGATTTTATCCTCTTCCTCTTCACCTTTTTTCTTTCATCAGAAACTAGTTGTTCCTTTAAAATGAAGTCATTGAAAAATCTCTTGAATGTCTTTTTTCTCATCCTTGTCTTCTGAATGCCTCCCCGTTCTGATTAAGGGATCCTGAATGCTGCTGTTGCTATTGCCCTATTCCCCTATGCTCTCTCTCTTCCAGAAGCATTTTGCGAAATTATACCTGTAATTTTATTTTAGACAAATAATCTAAAAGTGCCCTCTGAGTTTATCAAAAGTCCTTTATTGGTTTTTGACCTGCTTCTCTCTTCCTTCTGTCCCTTCCAGAAGTGAATTCCAGTCACTTTCTTTTCTACTTGTTCTCATCTAATTAATTTTAAAAATATGATTGATAATATATGAAGGATATAATAAAAAGGGGGTGGCAGTGTGTTCTCCATGTGATATGCGCACCTTATTAGTAAAATATCTTAGCAATTGGCTAATCTTTCACAGTCAAAACTGAAGGCTTTGCTCTGTACAGGTCTCTTGCTCCCCTTCAGTTTTCTTCTAAAACTGAAGACTCTACAGTGAGAAAATTGGATTGAGTTGGTTTGTTTATTTTTAATTGAATGAAAACTATTAGGTTGAATATTTTGGCCTTAGTCAAAATCTTTCTTTTTGACATAAAATCTCATGCCTCTTTCCTTAAAGTTAATAATACTAATGCTCAGGTTTTCGAGACTAATAACAACATGAAGCGGGGGTCTAAGAAGGCAGCTGTTAATAAATTCTTAGTCCTTTTTGTCTGGCGACAGTATGTTTTGGTAGGACAGCGCAAAAGTGTGACAATTGGTTATGTTTGATAATGAATAAATTTAAGACATTGGCTTCCCAGGCTATTTGGAATGAGAAGATGCGTTTACAAAATACAAAAGGTAGATTTCTATGGAAATTACAAGGGTTTCTTGTTTTAAATAATTTTTGCTTTGAGTTATCCTGATAATCCTCTATTATTGAGCTAGAGGTCTGCCTCGTTTAGGGAGTTACTGGTTACCTAAAGTAACCACCTTGAAATGTGTGGCTTTTTAGAGTCACAGGCAGTAACAAGTGGAGAGCCATGCTGGGTTCACGCTTGGAGGAGTCAGAGTCACATCCTGGAGACAGACTATTGGCTTGTGTCATGTCTTCTGTGATAGGAAATGTTTGGTGCAAGTATCAAAGGGCCTGTGCCCCTGAGAAATGTCCGTCCCGCTTTCTAGTTCCAGGTTCCTTTTATACTATTTGAACTCTTCTGGTGAGATTGAGGGTGTTGCAGATTACTTGAAAATGATTTGGGAGACATGTAGGAAATGGGAATGCAGCAAGAAGGGGTAGAAGCTGAATTTTGCTTCAGAAGGAAATCTGATACTTGCATCGTTGGTTTTGCTCAGCCACAGAGCCTGTCTCTGTACCGGGTGTGCCAGAGAATCAAGGTGTACTGAATGTTCAGCAAATCTGAACGAACACAGCTTCCTCCCTACCTGTCTTTTACGAGTGAAAGGGCCCATGTGATCAGTAGAACAGACACCAACTCACATCATGCAAAGGACGTGAGGCCGTTTAATTACATTTGAAGTTGGTGGGAAATATCTTATTCTTTTAGAATCTCTAACCCTTCTAGAAATAATCTTGTGTATGCTTGATTATTCAACCCATGAGTTTTTTCAAAAGTAAAAAGGAACTGTGGCATAAATTTGGTGTTTACTTCTAAAGCTGTATCTCTAAGGATATATATATATGCAGCCTCTGAAAATCAGATGAGTCTTTCTCAATCTTCCATAATTTTTAATTTGCATTTTATTCATTTCTTCACATGGGCTATGATTCTATTCCATCAGCAGTACTGGCTTTCTCCACAAGGGAGCAACAAAGTACTTTAGCTTATTTTTTCTAAGCCTTCTAAAGAAAGATCCCGCTTTCAAGTCTCTAATAGAATGTCATCCCTTGGCTCAGTGCTTATTGATAGATCTTGCTTTTTAAGACATTTTTCCTTATTACTACGTCCAATAGTTGCTCACCCTTCATGTTGCAAACAAAGATTGATCTGTAAGTCAGAGGTTCTTGTGGATCAGGCATCTTAATTAGCCTTTTAAAATAATGGTTCCCTGAGATGGAAAGCCAGGACCTTCCCATGGGGGATCCACTGTGTGCTAAAAGCAGAGCAGGAAGGCGACCCATCTTCCTTCTTCCCTCCAAACCCCACCACCAGCACAGGACCATCATATCTCTGAGGAGGACAAGATGGCAGGGATTATTCTGGAGTATGAATGAGGAAATGCTCTACCTGTTCTGCTCCAAATGGATGTCTGTTACACCAGGGAGCAAGTTCTGGGGTCAGGAAGGCCCCTGCAGCATCACTCTTCCTGATTAGAATCCAGTTTGTGTCTTCTCTGCCACTTCCTTGTTTTAGGGCCCCCTGACCACAGGTTTTGTTTGTGCTCCGTGCAGCATCACCTTCACAATAAGCAGGTTGGTGATCAACTAAGGGGAAACACCAGACTGTAACTGCTTTCCCTATAGAGCCAGGAGGCATTTACACCTGGAATGGCCTTCCTAACGGATATCTGCCTGGCTCCTTAACCCCAGCCCAGTGTGACCCTGAGCAATACAGGTAGATAGAGGTGTCCATTTGTAACACCAACACTTGACAAAACAACGAAAAAAACAAAACTGAAGCTGTGATCGGTTTAGGTAACAGGTGGCCAGGTGTAACTTGTTTGTTTTATTTTTGTTTTCCCCAACAGTACTGAAATCACTTGCACTTTTCCTCATTTCTTATAGAAAAGAAAAATCCAGTTTGCTTGCCAGGAATTGTTTAGTGTTAGGTTTACAAAGCTTATTGTTGAATGTTGAACATTTGTCCAAAGGAGTTTGACAAAACAGAAGCTGCTTGGTCCCTGTTCTGCCTGCTAGGTCATAAGGGTTAAGGCCATGTGGCTGGGGTACTTGTGTCAAGTCCAGAAGGGGGCAGTGTCCCTCTCCTACCTCTGCCAAGACGCAATTGAAGGTCAAAGTGACTCATGTAAGGCAGGTACTTTTTTCATGCTGCAAAGAAGTTTAGAAGAGTCTTTCAGTTGGGGATTTGACAGGAAGGTAAGACAGGATCTCTTAAGATGGGAAGAGACTGGGGAGAGGAGAACTGCTTGGCCCCAGGGAACCGCAGTGGGGTGGGACAGAGCTCCCCTCCTGAATCTCCAAACTAGCCTAGCCTCTCTGAGTCATCTTTTTTCTAGCATCCTGTCAGATCCCTCAGCATACTGATCTTCTCCCTTGTGTTAACTATACCAATATTATTTTTTTAGCAATTGAAATGCACTTTTTTTATTTCAACTCAATCATGATTTTAAGTATAAAAAATTTATAGACTGTTAAAACTACTTTTTTGTGTATTTTTAACCACTCGATGTAGCATTATCTATTTTATTCTTGTGAGACTCTGGTACAAGGTGTGCCACTTCGTGATATTTCCGAGATGCTGGGCCTTTGGATGTGTACGGTAACCAACTTAATGCTAATATTCAAAGTAAAAAAAAAAAAAAAAAAGTAGCCATATCCGTTGTGTGTCTTTCTTCACTGCATTTCTTCCTCACCCTTCGTTGACAACATTTTGAGGTCTCCTTGCTCAATGAATTGTCTTTTTTTTTTTTTTTCTGTAAAATGAACAATCTGGATCTGCTATTATCAGTTGTCTCTCTAGTCCCAGCCCATAAACCCTGCTGACCTCTTTATGAAGGATAACGTGTTTTCAAGGCTGCTGGCTGAAGTTAGAGTGACCAGTTCTTTTTCTTTGGTGCCGCCTGGCTCGTGCTGATCGGTTTTAGTAACACTACTCAGTCCAGCTAAGCAATAATCTAAACATATCCTAGAAAACAGTGTTTGAAAAAACAATCATAATTGAGTCCTGAACTGGTTTGAAGAAAAATAAGCACAGATGGAAACAGCTTACAGAGTACTTCAGTGAAATGCAATGGCTATAAAATGTGGCACTTAGGATGAAGTTCCTCTTCCTACCCATTCCTCTGCTATTCCATTAATTCCACAAACGTTTATTGTATACCTAATATGTGCTGGGTACTGCTGGAGCCACTGGGGTTCAGCGGTGAACCAGACAGCCCCTGTTCTCAGGGAGCTTATGTTCCAGTGGGACAGTAAAAACCTGATGCAATGTCAAGAGCTGAGATCCCGGTGAGGCTTACCGTCAGAGCTATTACTGTAGCCAACTAGAATATCATGTTTTCTCTGTCACAAGCCTTTTCAGCTCAGGATCCACCCCATTTTGTTCCATCTAAGGATTCCAGGGAGGGAGTTACGCAGATAAAAAGGAAATATTAATTGTTCAGGGTTCCCTTTGTTTAAGGTGTCTTGGAACGAAACTGCCCAAATCATAGATTACCATTCTTATTCTCTGTCATCTTGGAACTCTGACTCTATACTGATGTTAATATTTTTTTCATGGACATAAGGTAGATCCACCCCCTCATCCCAATATGTGCAAAACCAGTGGCTTTCAAACTTTGATCATGACCCATAGTAAGATGTGTGTTTTTCTATTACTTGGCTATCTGATATGCATATCTATGAGCTTATTTACATAAGTGAATTAAAAATTAAAAATAACTTTTATGTACTGCACTTTGATATTTTCTATTCTTTAATTTTATTAAATTTATTTGAGTGTCATTGGTTAATAAAACTAGGTTCGAATGTACAATTCTATAATACATCATCTGTACATTGCATTGTGTGTTCACACCTAACACCAAATCTTCCATCACCATATATTTGACCCCCCTTTACCCTTTTCTATCTATCCTGTTTTTTTAAATGCTGATCATGAACTGAATTAATTTGAAGACCCACTAAGGCTGCCTGCAGTTGGAAGAGCCCCGTTCTAAAGCAGTGTATATGTGTTTCATTGTATTACAACAGCAGCCTGAATTCAGTTTCATACTTATAGAATCAGGTTGTTGAACTGGATCTTCTAACATCCGAAGTCTTACTTGTTTCTGTTGTTGACGAGATCCAGACTCTATAGCTCCTTGTACAGACTAGTGTTGCTCATTCCAGCGCCTGCAGCGGAGACATTAAAATCTCAGGTTGATTGCAGCCCTTTGTTCTGCCAGCACCAAAGCAACTAGAACAATTTCCTTGCGCTTTAAACATAAACTCCCTTTTCAAGGTCTCCCTGGTAAGTGGTAATAATGACAATCACAATCCTCCATGAGTCATACCTCCTTGTGTCTACACCCTTTCTAGAAGTGCGTCACGCTCCTCCCATTAAGTTCCCACTAAGAGGTGTGGCCATGCTCAACGCCCTAGAACCTGGGCTGGGCTTATGACTTCTCTGACCAAGAGAATGTGGCAAAAATTATGTTGTGCAAGTTCTGGAGCCTGTGCCTCAAGATGTGTCACAGCTTTTGCCTTTATTCTCTTGGAACACAACTGTCAAATGAAGAAACTCAGGCTAGAGCACTGAATGATGAGAGACGGAGAGGTCCCAGTTGTCCCTGCCAAGGCTCCTGACGTGTGGGTGAGGACATCTCAGACCCTTTAGCGAGGCCGACCCTCTAACTCAGTGCATAGGAGCCCAGGAGAGGCCAGCAGAATAACTGTCCAGCCAACCCAAAGAATTACTAGAAATTATTATAAGCCACTAAGACTTGGGGTGGTTTGTTACACAGCAGTAGATAACTTGGAACAGCCCTCAGATTTAAATCTAAGAGTTCCTGAGAGCTTGTAACTTTGCACGGTGCCTTATGCAAGAAGCTTAATTTTTTTTAGTCATAACTGAATAGCAGATTTGTTTCTAGGTCTCTGCTACCTCTTGTTTCCAGTTCATACTTAGCACCTATGAACTGGAAAGGAAGGCATGTTTCCTCATGTCCACAGCTGATTTCACCAATAGCACAACCATTTCAGAATTCTCCTCCACCCATGCTTCTGGCCTGCTCTTCTGTGTTCCCAGTCCTATCCTTGAACTTCCTGAGTTAGGAAGTGCCTGGTTTTAGAACCCTCTGACAGATCCCTCAGTCCCTGTGCCTAAATGATAGTAGCACCCTCAATAGCTTCAATATTCTGCAACAACTTTGAGGCTTCTCAATATGTTGTTGAAGGAGACCATGTCATAAAGGAGTCAGAAGCACACAGACAAATCTAGGCTCAATCTTGTCTCTCCTACACAGTAATTTGTGGTCATGAACAAGTTATTTAACCACTCCAAACCTGTTTCCACATCTGCAAAAGAGGAAATTAATAGCAACTCCCTTAAGATCATCATGAGGTTAAATAAAGCAACGCAGGTAAAATGCTCAGCTCAGTCTTTGCCAGGTAGCATTTACGACAGGCAGCTCTAAGATGGCCTCAATGTTCTTCATCTTCTTATATTCACATCCTCTCCCCTTTATTTGGGCTGGATCCCGTGACTTGTCTAAGGAAAAGAATATGACAAAGTGATGTGATGTCACTTCCAAGATTACAAAAGGACTCTTGGGCACGGTCCCTCACCAATCACCAGCTGCCACATCACGAAAACACTTAGACATCCTGTGGAGAACATGACCAGGAACAGAAGTCTGCCAGCAACCACGTGAATGAACTTGAAAGTGGATCTTCTGAGGCCTGCTGATAGCCACATGGGTGAGCTCTCCAGCCCCAGCAAAGTGTTGAGGTGGCTATAGCCTAAGCCAGTAGCTTGTGACAACCTCATGAGAGACCCTGAGCCAGAGATACAGTCTAAGCTGAACTTGGATTCATGGCCAACAGAAACAATGGAATAATAAATGTTTGTTGTTTTAAGCTACTAAATTTGCGGGTAATTTATTGTGTAGCAATAGACAGCTGATACAAAGAACAAATATGAGCTCTTAGGAGATATAGAAAACAGTAATTGTGGTGCCACCCAGATTCCCCCTTTTCTGGATTAGACATTCATTCTCCCAGCTGCTCCAGAGTGTTAGTGCCAACAGCTCTCAGCCGTTTCCCTCTCCAAGATCTGCTCTCAGCTGAAGAGAGCCATCTCCCTCAAAGTCACACCTCCTTCCCTCCCCACCCCAGGGGCAGCCCATATCCAGTGACTGGTTGGTGCAGAGATATAAAGATCAGGACAATTTGCCTCAAGGTGGGACAATTTTGAAGAGCCACCCTCTCCGGAACTCCCTGTGAGATCAGCTGAGACTTCATTGTGAATGTATCACAGTTCAACTCTATGCCCATCTTGATTTCTGTCCTATCCTACTTCCTTGAAGATTCTGTAGATTGTGATTCTCAATACTTGAGACAGTTCCTAGGGAACCCGATCTCGTACAGTCGGTGCCAGGATTGGTTCAGGGAAGCAGAGTCTGAAATGGGATTTTGGACGCTTGCTGGGCAGCTGATGATGAACACCCCATCACTAGTGATAGCTGGAACTGACATCCCTCTCAGGCTGAAGTAGTGCAATTCTTCAAACCGTGCTAGTGGCGAACCATAGAAGGGAATGAACGGGGTAGTGGGCAATATCACAGGCTTTTGAGAGGTTGGGGAAGTCCTAATTCTCAAGACAGTGGAATCTGAAAGCTAAGGGCGAGTGCCATTGCTACATTAGGGAAAGATGGAAGACTGAGGGTGTTCAATCAGCTGAAGGCATTATGAAAGTCAGAGGCTTGTGTTATTGAAAACCAGTACATTTGTGATATTCATTATGGAGCAATAGAAAACTAAAACAGATGTGGGTACCTGGAAGCGGGGTGTCATAACAAAGACCTAAAAATGTGAGATTACTTTGGAATTGGGCAGTGGATGGAGGCTGGAATTGTGAGGAGCATGATAGAAAAGGCCTAGATTGCCTTGAACAGAACTTTGGTAGAAATATAACATTAAAGATGCTGGTAAGAAGAAAGTGAGAAAAATTATAGAGTGATCCTAAATTGCATTAGAAAAAGCCTTAATCTCCATGAATAAACCATAAGTAGAAACCTGGACTTCAAGACACTGATGGTCTCAGAAGGAAGTGAGGAATATGTTATTGGAACCAGAGGAAGGGTGATTTTGTTATGTAGAGGCAGAAACTTAGCAGAATTGTGTCTGGCATTTATGTGGAAAACAGAAATTAAAAGCAATGAGCCTGGATATTAAACCGAGGAGATGCTCTAGGTGAAGGCTGGTTTCTTTTTGCTGCTTGTATTAAAATACAAAAGGAGAGAAAGAAATTAAGGGAAGAACTGTTTAACAAAAAGGAAACAGGATTTTTGGTGATTCAGGAAATTCTCAGCCTATCCGGTTTGCAAAAGATACTAAAATCCAGAAATGGCTGTCAAAATGGCACAGAAGAAAACCCAGGTGTGTGTCTATTCAATCTTTTGCTAAAACTTCAAATAGACCCAAAGGTCAATAATGAGAGACTCAGGGTCATTTGCTAGGGCCACCACAACAAAGTACTACAAACTGAGTTGCTTAAACAACAAAAAGATATTGTCTCATAGTTCTTGAGTTTACAAAACCAAGATCAAAGTGTCGACAGGGTTCCTTCTGAAGACTGAGCATCTGACCCAGTCCTGTCCCCCAGCTTCTGGTGATTTACTAGCAATCTTTGGCGTTCCTTGGCTTGTAGAAGCATCACCTCAATCTCTGTCTCCATCTTTACATGGTGAACTCCTTGTGTCCATGTCTGCGTACAACTTTCACCTTTTATAAGGACACCAGTCATATTGGATTAAGATGGGTTCACCCTATTCATGTTGACCTCATCTTAACTAATTACATCTGCAACAACTCCATTTCCAAATAAGGTCAGCTTCTGAGGTTCTAGGGTTTACGATTTTAACAAATGAATTTGGGCGTGGGGGACACAGTTCAACCTATATCAAGGATATTCTTCAGTTCTCAATTAAACCAGGGTACTTCTAGGAAGCCGGGGGTGTATTTTCCCTTAGCCTTCTCAGCAGAAGCTGAATTCTGAGAGGTTATCCCAGAAAGATCTGTGGGAGAGCCTCTTGCCTAATGGAATGAATCCCCTGTGAAGTTTATGCGAAGCCCACAAGGTTCTCGAGAAATTTATATCCATAGAAACACTGGGAGCTTTCACTGAAAGAGACAGAGTAGAAAAATGAAAGAAGGCTGTTGGGTCCCCCAAATTTTACTGGCAGAGAGCCGGTTGACAAAGCTCAGCTGCAAATAAGATCTATCGTCCATGGAAAAGGAAAAGCGACTCAGAGGGTGGATCCAGCTGCCTAGAGTAGAGTCAAGAGCCACAACATGCAATTTCCAGGCCTTGGAACCTGACGGAATTTGCTCAACTGGATATAAAAACTGCTTTGAACTGTGACATTTCCCCCTTCTTAAACCAGAAATATAACCATTGTCCTATGTCTGTCCCACCATTGTATATTAGGAGCGCTAAAGGCCTGTGACTTATTTCGTCAGTTTTACAGTATGTAGTTGGAGAAGAATTGTGTTCAGGAGCTTTACTTAACAGGTTGTGCTCAGGGGATTCATTCACACCTGATTTAAATGATGAAATGTTGGACATGAACTGATGATGTTTAGGTGAGATTTTTGGGCTTTGAAATAATGCTGTAATAGGGTGAGATGCTTGGGAACCTTGGGAGGAGGTGACTATATTTTGCATTTGGGAGGGGTGTGAATCTTTGGGGGCCAGAGGGCAGACTGTAGTAGAAGAAATTCTTAAAAATCTCCTCCTCCCACAATGCCACACCCTAATAAGTTTCCTGGAACTTATTAATATGATGAACTAGTATCCTTCTGATTGTTGTGTTAAATGACACAGTTGACCTGATACCCTGAGCAGAAGCCCTACCTGCATAATAGCTTAATAAATGGATGTTGCTTTAAGTAGCTATTTGTGATAGTTTGTTATGCAGCAATAGAAAACCAACAGCCTTGGCAGCACACGGGGATAAACTCTCATCTTCTGCAGCCAGAAAGCGAGAAAGCTGAGGATGAGACCCAGAATTCATTAGAGGAGTAGCAGAGCTCTAGGTAAAGCTGAACTCTCATCCACTGCAAACCTGCTATGACAAGGTCAGGGCCCTGCTTGGGAAGGTGTAGGACCCTGAGATTTGCAATGGGGACATCTGGATCCATGAAATCCCAGATCTCCCTGAATCTCCTGGGACTGCAGAAGTGGTTCACTCCTCCTGTAAGAGGCTAATGTCCCCCTCTTGCTTAAAGATGATGCAAAGGCCTCTGCCTTGCAATAATGCACACCCTCTGGATCTACCCCGCTTCTCCTCCTGGCTACCAGACAAAGTCACAATATAACCTAACCAGAGAAGTGCTGGCCTTCCTAAAGGAAGACAAGGACTTTGCCAGTTGTCAGTTTTGGCCTCTCGACTCTAATTTATCCCTCATTGCCTGCATGGTAAGAATGGATCTGAGCCCTTTAAGTATTTCTCCTTCGCCAGTTGGCATAACGTTGAGCTTTGTCAATAGTGGGCCATGGAGAAACCTTGCAGGAGAAAGGGTTGTTCCTTCCCAGTTCTGGTGTGCTACTCTTGGCAGGCTGCTGCAGCACATGCAGCTTCTCCATTGCCCAGTTCTGGTGCATGGCAGTCAGCAGCAGCCAGCAGCCTTCTGTAGCAGTTTCACAGTGGACTGCCTCCAATGACGTATTTCATTGACACACGGCTTTCCCAGGCACCCCAGGGGGCAGATTTTGGTGAGTTCTGCAGGACAGATATCCAGCAAGTCTCACCTGCTCAGCAGCACAGTGACTTATCTGCCATCCAATGAGCCAGGACTGTATCCTATTAATGAGATCTGGATCTCGGCCCCGGGGCGGCCTCTTCCCTGGGTGCTCTGTCTCAGCATTAGGGGTAGTAGCTATTCTTTATATCTGCTATTCCTTTTGAGTTCTCTTTGTTTTTTACTAGCCAAATCTTCATTACTCCAGATCCCTGTTATACTTCATTATTCTATATATTAAAGTTTCCCTATTCAAATTATTACGCGATTTCTGCCTCCTGATTGGACTCTGACTGATCAGGCTCCATATTCTGAGGTTGCAGGACCTCATCGACATGTACTGACAGAAGTCAGGATAATACTATGGGGTGAAACCAAAGGGCACGGGAGTGCAAGGTTGGGTAAGTGAGAGTTTATTGATATGGGAGCCTTCTGATGATGGGCTCTAACAAAGACCCCAGGAACTTGTGCTAATCTGCTGCTGGGGTGGCTGTTGGAAGTTGGGAGAAGCTTTATACTAAGAGAAGCAGAAAGCTAAACTGCTATGGAAGACAACTAAGTAAAGGCTCAGAGAAGTGGGCATGCAAGAGTGGATATACTATGAAGAGCTGGAAAATAGAGCAGAAAACTACATTCTGCAGGAGGACCTGGAGGACACTCCCTTACAAAGGGTTAAGAAATCTCTGGAGAGAGGGACACCATTATCACCGAGAAGCTCCATGAAGCTGTCCTCCTTAAGCCAGAGCTGATGTTACAGACTTCCTAGTGGCAATGGGGATGACGAGATGCTTACATAAAAGAGGCCAGATGGAGGAGCAAGATAGGCTCAATTATTATAAAGAGAGGCCAAGTCAGATTTGGGAGACTGGGATGGCTGACCTTCAGGGAGCTATGGAGGTGATTAATACAACATGGGCAGGAGTGGAAGTCTTCCTTATGTCCGTCCCCATTAGATTTATCAGTTTGGCCCCTGCAAAAACCAGATAGCCCCTAGGGCATTAAAATGGACCACTGCAAACTCTTTAAGTAGTAGCCTCATGGAAAATGCTTTGTCAGAAGTGCTATCTTTGCTAAAGCTGACTAATATGGACTCAGGTACATAGTTTATGGCCGTTAATCTAGTGAATGCTTTTTTCCCCATCCTTGTCATGGAGAATCAGAAAAATTTACATTCACTTTAGATGGATAAAAGTTTACATTATGGTCCTATTCTCCCTACCTCCCACCTGTGTTACCTCTCCAACATTCTGATATGATATAGTCCAAAAAGACCTGACTGTTTGGACATCTTGAAGAGCATGACATTAAGCTACTATACCAATGAGATTATTTTAATCAGATTGGATGGGCAAGAAGTAGAAAGTGCTTTGGAAGCTTTACTAAGACATGTGTATTCTAGAAGGTGGAGAATAAGCCTTAAGCTTCAAAGGCTTGCCACATTGATGAAATGTTTAGAGGTCCAGTGATTGAGGTCATCCAAAATAAAGGACAAATTATTTCATCCTATAACTCCCACCCCAAAGAAAGAAGTACAATGCCTGGTAGGCCTCTATGGGTTCTTGAGGCCTTTCCATACTTAGTAATGCTGCATCAATTTGTATAACTGTTGGCACAAAAGGATGCCAACTTTGAGTGAGGTCCAGATCAGGTCCAAGCCAAGTGCAAGCAGATCTACCACTTGCAGATGAGGGCCATACAACTATGGCATTAGAGGGATCTGTGAAAAAATTATATGGAATTTATGGCAAGCCCCAATAGGGGAATTATGTAGATACACAGGGTCTGGAGCAGGTCCATGCCATCTGCTTAAGATCATTATAAACCTTTTGCAAAACAGCTTCTGGAATGACACTGGACTGTGGTAGAAACCGAACACCTGGCCATGGCCATCAATGTTCGTGCAGCCAGAGCTGCCCATTATGAGCTCAATTTTGTCAGATCCATCAATGCATAAGGTCAAGTAGCCCTAGTAGCACTCTAAGATGCAAGGAGAATATCCAAGATTGAATTTGAGTAAGAAGAGAGGACACAAGTAAGATGTACGAGTAAACTACACAACATGTGGCCTAGACCCCCATGTCATCCACTACTATTACACTGGTATCTCTCCTTTAGCTTATGTATATGGTGGCTACATGGAAGCGGGGGAAGGGATTGTTCTTTATGATCATCGGAAGGAAGAGGGGGAAAAAAGCAGAGCTTGGTTCACAGATGGGTTGGCTTGCTGGATGCAAGCTGGGAATAGACTACTGCTGCACTATCGTCCTATTCTGAGTAGTCCTGAAAAACAACAGTGAGGAAAATCCTCTCAGTGGGTAGAGCTTTGGCAGTGCACCTAAACACTCACTATGTGTGGAAAGAGAAGTCGCCCAAGGTAAGAGTACATCAGAGACATGCACCATGGCACATGGCTTAACTAGTTGACCAGGGGCTTGAGAAATAAAGTTTGGAAGATAAAGGACAAGGAGACATGGGAAAGAGACACGTGGCTGGACCTATGTGAAGATCTTCACATTACACGTTAATGCCTAATAGAAAGCATCCATCGTGGAAGATGCACTATACACTAAGTAGACAGAATAATTGGGTGAGTTGACACAAGCCAGCCCCTGTCAACCCAGTGCTCACTCTGGGTGCATGGAGATCCATAGAGGTAGATAATGAAAACTGTAACTGGATCAAAGAGCATGGGCTCCAACTCACCAAGATTCATCTAGCTACTGCCAATCAACCTGCCAGTAAGAGACCTATGTCATGCCCCTATATGGCATCACCATTTCTCAGAGATCAACTAGTCAACTGAAGATAAGACAATTACATTGAGTCCCTTCCACTCTGGATGAGGCAGCAATCTTGACTGGAATCAACACATATTTGGGGTATGAATTTGCCTTTCCTATGACAAGGCCTATAATGGTTCATTCTGTGTGTCAACTTGGATAGGCAATAGTACCCTTATTCGATCAAACACAAATCTAGGTGTTGCTGTGATGGTATTTAACATCGATAGTTAACGTTAAGTAGAGAGAGTAGCCTCCATAATTTGGGTGGGCTTCATCTAATCAGTTGAAGGGCCTAAGATCAGCACTGAAGTTTCCCTGAGGAAGAAGAAATTCTGCTGTGGACTGAAGTAGCAGCTCCTATCTGAGAATTCCAGCCTGCCGACCAGCCTAATAGATTTTAGACTCATCTAGCCAGTCCCTCACAGTTGTGTAGTTCTTTGCAATAAATCAGACTATCTCTCTCTCTCTCTCTCTCTCTCTCTCTCTCTCTCTCTCTCTCTCTCTCTCTCTCTCTCTCTCTCTCTCTCTCACACACACACACACACACACACACACACACACACACCTCCTACTAGTTCTGTTTCTCTGGTAGAGCCCTGACTGATATAAGGCCTGTGCCAGCATCACTATCTGAGGGCTACTTAAAAAGGGAGGCATGGGAGTGAGCAGTAAAGTCTTCCACTCTCAAGGCACTGGTTTCCAGGGAACCTGACATAAGGCCATGCCACTATCCTAAGCACCTGGACTTGATGTTAAAGACTAGACTAGAGAAGAAGAAAACTATTCAGGACCACAACTCTCTAGGCTGGTATTCTTTACTTCCCACTGATGCCCAGTAAGTGTTAATAACCACAGATGGTGGTAAATCACATTGTGTAATGTTGTCAATGGATGACAGGGATGGTAACCAGAGTGTGGCCAGCCTGAGTGGATGGATACAGATTAATCGAAAGAAGACTTATGCAGAGAAGTCTCCCACCTAAGTAAATGGACAAGTGTTGATGTGAGATGGAAGTCATGGGTCCCTGTAGGATGAATGCAGAAGCACAGCCCGCTGCATTCCCTTATATGTGAAGTGACCAGGTCAAGCCTTGAAAGGGGTCAGAAGCAGAGAAACGATAGAGTAATGAGGAATGCCCTCCTGGAGTTAGGAATATTGAACTGAATAATGAGAACAGTCGGTGTTCAGCATGTGGAAATTACTTTTCTTGCTTTCTTGTTGTGACTTTGCAAAAATCAGTTTAAGAAGCCATTGAGCTGCTTTGATTGATGCAATGATTCCACAGCTGGGTTTTTATTTCGTCTCATGCTGGGCCCAGGTGAGGGGATATTCATTCCTGTAAGCCAGCACGGCAGTAGATTAAAACCCAGCAAACTTATTGGGAAGGTGCCATTCTAATGCGGGCCTGGAGCAGCAGAAGTTTTAAAGAAGAGGAATGTAGGCAGGCTGAGGTGAATGATGGTGGCGGGTTAGCAAATAATATCCCAGACAATCTTAGACCACAAAATAGCGCTCACCCTGGAAAGCTACAAAATTAGAACTTCAAACATTAGCTAGTTACAAATTAAGACTCCTGTATTTACCTTCTTTGCCCTCAAAGAGCCACATCTTTCTGCCCAAGTCGCTACCACAAGGAAAATAAATAGAATTAGGTATTTGGGGATGATGTGACATGTTTGCATTGGGTCTATTAAGACCCACACCCACTGTCTTAAGTGAAAGAACAGGGCCCTTTCAAAGGATTTGTTTTTTTTCCATCTCTTTATGATCCAAATTTCCAGACCCTAGGGATGGGTCAAGGAGACAGCTGGGGACTTCAACTCAGGAGAGATCAATGTTGGAGCATCTGAAACCTCACCAAACTCAGGGACTACTTGAATGAATCCTGAGAGCTGCCCCCCAAACCCAACCACAGGTTGTGAGAATGGCAGGTGAGCAGGTTCCATCAAGTCTGTCTGACCAGTAACTGGAAGAACCATCTACAGCTTCTTCTGCATCCTCTGCTTTCCTCTAAACCAGCCCTCTCACCACCATACAGCCCCCCTGCCTGTCCCTGAGTCCATCCACCCAGTCCTCACTCTCCAAATGCTCACCCAAATGCTCTGGGCATATGCTTCTCCATCCTAGCTATGTTCCTTTACTTTGTTGTTTTAGACTGATGTGCTAGACAATCACCAAGAGACACTGTTTTCCACATGACGGAGAAATAAAGTCAAGTAGGTGGGCTTTAGGTTCAAGAGTCAAAACTCTCTAAGTCAAAACTCTATGTGTCACATTCCTTGGAGTTTCATCCCTCATTTTATAGGTGAGGAAGCTGACTCCTGGAGAGAAGTGACCTCTAAAGGCCACACTGAAAATTCATGGTAGAGCTGAGGCTACATCCCTCAAGATGCTGGTCCCAAGACCTCCCTGTAACACTCCTTTCTCATCCTTTCACTTGTCTATTGATATTTCTTTTATTCTAGTCTTTTAAAACAATATGTAAAAACATTCTAATTTGTTCATATTTTAAAGAAGGGGAAGCAATATAGAGACCAATCCAAAAAAGAACAACAGGTTCTAACTTCATTTTTATTGGATATTCATTATATAATTAATTGCATGTTTGACGCAGCAAGTTGCCATTCTGAGTTGGGTTTGTCTTGTGCTAAAACATTTGCATCCTCTGAATGCCCCAAGCTAGATGGTAGGGACTAGGAAGTCTGGGAAATCATTTCTTCACTAGTGGATAAGCCATACACAGATAATCAAAAATCAAATGCACTAGGCTATGCTTCTGGTACCTATGAATGGAGAGAAAAATGGAAACTACCTCTCCTCCCCCTGCCTAGGATAAATGGAACAACTAGACCTTGATGTCCCTCCATGCCATGCCAAGATTTTGAAGGCTTCAAATCTTCACTGTTGTCTGCCTGAAAGGTTGTCTCTCATTTCTTCCCTTTACTACCCAGGCAAGTCTGGTTTTGCTGATAGATATTATATCAATGCTGAATATAGCAATAGCCCTTTCCAGATTCCTGCATGGGTGTCCCACTTCAGGCAGCTGGGAATTCAGGCCTCCAGCTTCTCCAGCAAGTCCTCAATGTGATAGAAACAGTGATAATATATGGAAAGAGCACCAGCCTAGAAAACAGGGTTTTAGGCCTAACAGCCTCTATTCATCCTTTAAAACCCAGTTCAAGCATCATCTCCTCTGTGCATTTGATTCTTCTCCAAGCAGAGCAGGTCCCTCTTTGGCCACCCTTGCACTTTGCATATAACTGTCACAATTCTTATCATATTATTTGTAATTAGTGGCAGACTTATTTGCCTCCTGCTCCTACTGTGAGCTCCTCAAGGGAAGAGAGTTTTCTTGATCATTTCATTTTTCTAGCACATGGCAGGCACGCAATATATAAGTAAGCAATTATGCTACGGCCATGCCACCCTGAATGTTCCCAATCTTGTCTGATCTCAGAAGCTAAGCAGGGTAGGGCCTTGTTAGTACTTGGATGGGAGACCATCTATGAAAACCAGGTGCTGTAGGCATTAAAATAAATAAATAAATAAATAAATAAATAAATAAATAAATAAATAAATAAATAAATAAATAAAATAAGCAGTTATGGAATCACACCAAAATGAGAGGGTCAGGCTGGCTGATCTTGAAGGTGGTTTCCTTATTTAAGGATCTATATCACTTCTGGCATTGGGCCCTAATGCCTGAAAGACACAGAGAAGTAGAAGACACAGGATTCCTAAACCCTCAAACCAAGCATGTTTGATCTAAGTGTCACAACCTAGTTAGTCCCTGGGACACAAAGAAATTAAGTATATACATTGTGTACACAGGTTTGATGAGGATTTGAGAGTTAGACATGCCTCTCTTCCTTCTGTGAGCATAGATCAGTCGTGTGAAAACATTTTGAGGTCTGTCATCACAGTGTCCCACAAGATGGTTTTCTCAATAGCTAAGAAGTTGGAGTGGTTCTGCAAAGAAATGGCAAAGAATATGTAGAGGGGTTGGGTGGCTAAAGAGGCTAAAGACCAACACTCCTATTTTCTCATTTAAAAATCTGATTAAAACACATATAGGCTGAGTGGGGAAGAGCTGGCTTTCTCAGTTCCTCCTCTGGGTTATCCTTTCCAAAGAAAACTTGGCCAGACTGAAGTTTGCAATCTACCACAATGGCTGCAGCAGACCATTTCCTCTTTGAATTATGTGGAGGCGGGACAGGGATCTAGGAGAAGCTACTTTTGATGTGGGATCTTTAAGCAGAGGATCCTCAGTGTGGTTTGAAACACTGCCATAGTATGTTTGGATAATGGCTAAATCAGCCTTCTATAAAGACTGAGAATGAAGGGATGTCTGAACATAGCTATAGGACACAGTTTGAGAACTGCCTGTGGGTAGAGTAGAAGAACCCCATTAGAGGTATAAAATAGTAGAAAAATCAAATCCACCTCCCATCTTCTCACTTTCCCAGCCTTGGTCATTTTTTAAAGATAGAGAAAGGGGTCATACCAGGTCAGTGGGCATTTCTGCCCTTTCCAGGTGCCAGAGAAGAAAATTCCAACGAGTGGAGGTGGGAGTTTGCAAGGAAGCCTTGAGCTGCTGGTCTGCAAATGTAGAGAAGTTTGTGCAGGTGATTGTGGAGCCAATGGGTAAGCCCTTATAATAAATACTGTGAACCCGCAGAGACAGCTTTTATTAGAAACCTTCCATTTTTCTGGCATTTCACTAATTTAGTCAAACCACTCTTGGCAAAAAGTCTAGCTGTCCTTAGTCCCAGGGTAGATTCGATTTAATGTGAGGTAGGGTACTGGAGTGTTGAGAAAGAGCACGGAGCTGGGTGACACAAACGTGGGCTCCCATCCGTCCTGGTGCGCCTTAACTTACAGTGGGACATTGACCTTGAACAAGTCGGTTCCCCTCTCTGTGCCTCCGTTTCCTTATTTGTAAAATGCACAGCGTTGCCCCATAGGAGCTCTATACCCCCTCTGCCATCGGTTGTCATCCTATAGTTCCCTGACTGGCTCCTATAGGGGCGAGGGACGGAGGGAGTGTTAGACAAGCAAGGAGGAAATACTCTCAGACTTAACTCTAGGCAGCAGAGGCAGGGACCCCCGCAGAAGTTGTTTGAGTCCCTTCCCCCAGTGCTCTCGGGCCCCAAGTTGCCAGCTGTCAGTTGAGCAAGTGTCCGGAGCTGATAAAGGAGGTCAGTGAGGGGACAGTACGCCTCCAACTGCAAACTGACGCTCCCCTCTCCCGGAAGCAGCACGTCTGGCGGGTAAGGAGCGCGGGCGCAGCAGGGATGCAGGCTCCTGGGTCACGGGCATGGCAACGGCGCGGGGCTCCCTAGTCACAGCCGCCGCGGAGATGTGGGCTCCTGAGTCAAGGTCGCGGGGTTCCCCGCCCCCGCCCCCGCCCCGCGGCGGCCCGGCGCAGCGCGGAGAGGGCGCAGCTCCAAGCGACCACGCGCGTCCCGGGACGTGGCGCCTGCAGAGGCGTGGCCGGGTTGGGCGGGGGCCGCTCCTCGCCGACGCCGGGTCCTGGCTGCGGGCGACTCGTCCTTTCTGGACGTGATCCGCTCCGCGCTCCCTTGACCACAAACCAGGAAGGCCGGGGGAACGCCCGGCGGGCGCCGAGGCTGGTGCGAGGCCGCAGTTTGGTGCCAGCAGCGAGCCGAGCCGGGCGGGGGGCGCCCATGGCAACGGGCGTGGGCCGGGCTGAGACGCGTGTGAAACGCTTCTTTCTCCACATTTTGCTGCTGGAGCCCCCTGCTCACCGCCCCCGCCGTCTGAATAGCTGTTCTGTCTCGGCGGATCTCCGAGTCGGACTGCTGATTGTTTAACTCCCAGACTGCCTGGCTCTGTTGAATTTCCAGACGCCTCTCTGGGACATGTCCTGGGGGACAAGGGAGAAATCTGTTTACAGGAAAAGTCAGGCACAAATAACCTTGCCTCTGCTCTCCTCTCTTTTGATCCTCTTGCGCCGTCCTAGCCTATGATATATGGAAGAGACAGTGGCCCCATTTTACAGATGGCAATACTGAGGAGTGAAGTGAGTTGGCCAAAAGCACATTGCGAGATACAACTAGCAGAAATGAGAGAATTCCTATCCTTCCACTGTCCGTCCCTGGAGTGAAGCTCTGGAAAACCCTCCGTGGCCGGGCTCAGAATCTGACAAGCCAATCTCCCTCTTCTTTTGCCTGCCTGCATCTTCTGGTAAGGAATCACAAGCAGCCTTCAGGGATCTCCAAGCCACGAAGGAGGGAGAATCAGAGCCCTGGATCCTGTTTTGGGCTCTTTGCTTCCTTCTGCAGAATGACGCCACCCTCCCCCTCCTTTTCCTGCTTCACTCCATTTAGATCAGAGGATAAGGATCAACACTTCTATTATCATTAATAAATCTCATTAAAGACCATTTGAGTATTCGAACTTGTGGAACTTTTTAAGCCCATTCCCCATTCTGGGCCTCAGTTTTCTCATCTTTATAAGACGGCCTATATTAACCCCTAAGAAGCCTTCCAGCACTAGTGTACAGGATTCTAATTCACATATTTTCTCTGCAGGTTGCCATAAGGACTTAAAATTTCTTCCTTTTCTTCATATCATAATTATAATTGCCTTCCCAGCACTTGTGCACATAGTACTACTTGATAAAAGGTTATTAAATAAGTATAAAGATATACCTTGTTTTTCCACTCTCTAACAAGTTCCTAATGATGACCAAAAGCAGGAAGAGAAACATAAGGTAATTTATCACCCCTTCCCAAGTATCTCTGCACCACCTTGGGTGATGAGGAACTGACAGTCATTTCCTGAGGTTGGTAGGACAGCAGAAATATTTCATTTCAAAAGTTGGGTTTGAATTTGATCTCTGACCTTCCCTTACTGCTTCTGGGCAGTTGCATTTTTGAACCCTTGCATTCTTAAGTGTTCCCTGGACTGTGGATATATCAGCAATGATGGTTCCCATTTTACAGATGAAAAAAACAAAGATGTAAAGTGACTTGGCAAAGAGCACGACACAAAATATGAGATGGCAGGCACGAGGCTGTTTCCTCATTTGTTCAATGGAAGTGATAATAATGTCTTGTTTTATAGGATTGTAGGAAGTTTGGCTGGAAGAGAAGGGAAGGCTGTTGGGAATCTGTTTGCTGCTGATGGGTGCTGCAGTAGTAGCGGTAACACTGATGCCTGGTGTGGAACTATGAGAAGCTGTTTTCCCTTAGGCATTTACATCCAGTCTATAAACAGGGATGGGTATAGGCACTAGACACACAGGGTGAACAAGACTTGGTCTTTGCCTTGAAGGCACTGACACTAAAAGTAGGGACCTCCAGGTATCCAGATTAGCACCACGCCTCAAGGCGTTTTTCTTAAAGTATACATTCAAGCTGTGAAAGCTCATGAGGGAAGGCAGCCCTCGGGTGTATTGGGTTTGTTTGTTTGCTTTGCTTTGCTTTGTTTTAACATCTCTGGCATCCTTGGCATCTCCCTTAAGGGAAACAAGCCAAGTTCAAGACCTGCCACTCTTCACCCAGCTTGGGTGACACACCTAAGCGAGAGGGAAGAGGTTTTTTGGGTGACTCCCCTGTCCCCCTCTCTTGGGGGGTTTCTGGGTTACCCTTTGTGACTATTCCCAAAGGCCTCAGGAATAGATTTGCTGACTTCCGTTGTGGTTCAGCTTCACTCTGCAGTGGGAACACAGCAAGTGGTCATATTTGGGTATTTGATTTTTTACCTTATACTTGAATAGTGCTCTAAATGTCTAAAATTTATTTTCTCAAATAAATTTACATTTATTTATACATATACATGGTTCAAATACAGATGCAGATAGTACAAAATCTAAAAGATATGAGAGAATACAGTGAAATGTAAGTCTTTTGCCCTCCCGTGCCCTCAAGCTCCCAATTCCCTTCTAGAGGTAACTACTCTTACTAGTTCTTTATAAATCCTCCCAGAAATCAAATACTCTCTTTTAGAAATTTTTAAAAAGCAGTGTTTGTCAAGAAGTGTTCTATAGGCCACCTGAGTCAGAATCACCAGGGTGTCCTCTCCCCAGGTCACAAACATTAAAGCTAGAGAACACTGCTTTGAAGAATTTGACAGCTACCATCCTGTGGTTGGAAAGGTATTTCCGTGTGTTCCTATTTCTAGATGAGGAGACTGAGGCCAGACCTGGTCAAATAATGTTAGAAGTTGAGTTTTCAACACTTTCAGCTGCACCAGTGTTTTTGCAGATCGTGTGTGTGTGTGTGTGTGTGTGTGTGTGTGTGTGTGTCCTTAGACACAAATCTTTTTTTAAAGGGGATATTATACCTGGAAACACACATGTGAAATAAAAGAGAGCTCCTTCTTCTCTTGAAGTGGGAAAGGAGTAGAGGGATGTCACTGAGCCTCCCCTGCCTTATGGCAGCCCCTGTGGCACCTCCTTGGAACCCCAGTGTTGAGAGACTATAGTCTCATCTTAGGAGACATTCTAGAAGTGACAGGAATTTTGGTATTCACATGGTCAGATATAAGGTGGGAAAAGGGAACCAGAAGTTCTGGTTCAACTCTCTCGATGTGAGGGAGCCCTGGATCCCCCCAGTTCCTGGAAAACTCCAGTTCTCTTCCAGCCCCCAAGCCCACAGAGGGCTGCGTGGAGCCTATGCATCCCTAGGAAGATGGGTGGCCTCCTTTGAGTATCCACATCCTGATCAATTCAAGCATATTTATAGAGACCTCTGATGTGCCCTATGCCATAAACTCCAAGCAGTTTAAAACTAGCCCTGACCTCTCATGGCTCTCATAGCTGGAGGGGAAGACATAAAAAGAAATGATAATGACATGAGGCAGGGGTGTGCTGGGTGAGAGATAAAGGCAAGTGGGCAGGCAGGTAAGTCCTCTCTTGATACAAGGGAGCAGGAAAAGGCTTGGGGTGGAGAGGCCGGAGAAAGCTGGAGCAGAGCAGGAAGGAACTGCAGAAGACACTGCCTTCCAGGAGAAGCTTGGCCACTGCCCCTTGAGATGCAGTTAGAGCCATGGTCAAACCCCAAGCAGCAGCAAATTGGGACCTGAACCCTTATCCCCAGCTTAATTAACTAACTGGCTTGAGGGACTTGGGTTACAGTTTAGGGAGATCTTTATAGCAAAACATCCATCCTTCAAACCTGCTTATCCATTAATAATAACTCCTTCCAGTAGCCCCCTGGCTCACTCTACTCCATCCAGACACTGGCCTCCTGTTGCTTGCTCCCTCTGCCAGAAGGCCCTACCCCAGATATCAGCACTGCTGTATCCCTCACTGTGCCCACACCCTCTCAGTGAGCTTGCTCCAACTGTCCTTGATTACGTATCACTCCTCCCCCAACCCTCAAGCCCCTCCCTGCTTTAGGCTCTCCATGGCACATATCACCATCTGGCATTCTATCTACTTGGTTGCCACTCTCATTAGATGTGAGCTCCATGAGGGCAAAAATCATCTGTGCCCCTGGTGCCTAGAATATCGCCAGACACATAGTAGGTACACACCAAGCATTCATTGAATGAATGAGTGAGAATCCGCCATAGAATCCTCCCTAGGATGGAGAGGGTTGCTCACGTTGGCCAGGAGCTTTGATTTTGCAGGAGCCAGTACATTCTGGTACGATTTCACAGGGCCACGAGCAGTCCTAACAACACAATTATAAATCTCACCAGAAGGTACAGATGCCAAGTTGAATGAGTTCCTCACAGGGGATGAGGATCCTGTGTGGGGAGGGAAGACCCGGCCTTGGAAAGGGACTGCCATAAGGCTTGAAAGGAGCAGGTAGAAGGTGTGATTCACCAGACACTGAGCAGGGACCAAGAGAGAGAGGAGGCAGTCATGTGTAAGGAACTGTCAGTGAGGCTGCTGGCCCGGTGTCTCCTTCTTCTCCCAGACTCCATGCCCTTAACCTGCCCTTGGCACCCCAGATGAATCAGCAAGTCCCAGCCCCTTGGGTTCATTGCCCCTGGGGCAGACAATGGAATTTTGCATGACATTAAGTAACATACCTGGGAGGGCAGGAGGCTCAGAAAGCCAGAAGCAGCCTGGGACAAGGGTCATCCAGAGCCAAGCCTGTGTCTCTGTGTGGAGATACCAAGCCCAGAAAGCAGCTGGTGCTGGGAACTTGGGGGCTAGGGGTTCCCAGCCTCAACTGAAATCAGCACCTGGAGTACAAGCTGTTGAAGAAATAGTTTCAATGCAGTGTATCTTGCTTTAAGTTGCTACTTATAGGAAAACTGAATATCTACCCAGGATAAACAAAGAGATTGCATCTCATTTTAAAGGAGGCTGCTCCATGGGCACATTGTGTATATGTGAGCTCCCCTAGTCAACTGGAAATCATCGCCTTCATAAATATTCACCTTTCACATATTAATCATTTAAAATATGACACTTTCTGATATATAATCTGCCTTCAAAGACAGATACTTTCATGTGAATATATTCTCATCGGATTCTCAGAGGACCCTATGAAGTATCTATAATGTTCCCCATTGTGTGGATGAGAAAACAGAGGCCTGTTTTCTCATCCACACAATGGTAAGTCACATAGTTCAGCCAGGCCTTCAGACCTGAAGCTCTTCCCAGAACATCAATCACACTGTTCCTGTGATTCTGACAGCAGTTCTCAGAGGCTGATACAGAACAAGAGACTAATCTGTGAGGTAGATGAGAAAACCAAGACGTAGTGAGGTAGGTAAAGGCTCCAAACAGATTCCCTGACTTGAAATCCAGGCCTGGGAATCAGACAAACCTGGGCTCTCATCCTAGCTTTACTATTCTCTAGCTTTACTTGGCACGTACTTGACCTCTATGAGCCATGGTTTCCTCATCTATAAAATAGGAATAATACCACCTGTGTCACAGGGATCTGTGAGGGTGAACTGATGTTTGTTGCTGTGTAGAGCTGTCTCTGACACATAGCTGCTATTCTTATGCCTGCCATTCTTGTTATTTTTACAGTATCTCACACTCCTTCTGTGAAGTACCCACAGGGATATGTGACAGAGTCTCTTCCAGGGACAGGCAAGATGTCATCCTTCCTTCAG
The DNA here is from genome assembly GCA_004027375.1 of Macroglossus sobrinus. Taxonomy (NCBI): domain Eukaryota; kingdom Metazoa; phylum Chordata; class Mammalia; order Chiroptera; family Pteropodidae; genus Macroglossus; species Macroglossus sobrinus. The sequence goes on from PVKZ01002138.1 coordinate 167,784, forward strand.
CTCAGCCTTTCCCTCCCCTCACCACCCTCACCCCTACCAGAAGGTCACACCCAGGCTGTTTCTCTCCCAAATCCCAGGAGCCTCCCTACCACCACTAGACCCCACCTCGCAGCTGCCCAGCTGCCTTGGCCAATGATGAATGGCATCCCAATGGCCTTGCTGGCGTGCAGTCACCCTGCCTCTGCCTGTGACAGGGCCTGAGCCCGGACGCGCCTGGCAGGCTGCCAGTGCTTCCTTGGTAGGATGCCCTGCCACTCCCTCCGGCCCCTCTATTCTGGGAGCTGTAATTTAGACAGCCTTCCCTGCCCCAATTGCTATCTGTAGCAACAGCCACCGTTCCTGAGGGCCCTGCCCACCCCCCACTAGACTGCCTTTTCATAAACAACTCCCAAGCTGCCGTATTATCTTGGGTGCCTGTGGCTCTGGGGAGGAGGTCCTGCCACCCTGGAGATACAAGTGACCTCTCGATCCTGGGGGAAGCCGTCCTGATGTGGGCAGAGGTGGAATGAAACCCTCACCCATGAGAGCCCAATATAGCAGCCCTCAGAACCTGACCCTGAAGGCTGCCAGGCAGGGTGGGGTACAGAAAAGAGAAGAGCCTAACATTATCCCTGTTTCACCCTGGGGACTGGGTCAGCCTGGGCCATGGTCTCCCTGTAGGGCCCTGCCTAAACTAGGCATACTCAGCCACAGGGTCATGGAAAGAGGGTGGGAGAGTTGATAACAGCAATAAAAGCAATGTTTCTAAAATGCAAATGTGATTGTGTCCATCTCTGGTTCCAAATTTTCAGTGATTCTCCATGGCCCTTAGGAATGAAGCTAGCAAGGACCCTCCTCTGCCCTTCCTACTACTTCTCTCACCTCAGGACTTTTGCACGAGCTTTCCCCATGCTGGACACAGTTCTCCTCTTCATTTAACTCCTACTTATCCTGCAGGGCTTGGCTTAGAAGTCGCTTCTCATGGAACATTTCCCTGACATCACTACACATACACAATGTCCCTGGTCCTCCCCTTGAACTGCAGTGGGTGTCCCTCCCATGTTCACCAGAAGCAGGTCTTTGCCAGTGCACCTGTCTGTCTATAAGCTGACTATAAGCACTCCCAGGGCAGGAATTCTGTCTGCTTATATTGTTTCTCTAACACCTAACTTAATCCTGGCATACAGCAGGTGTTCAAGGAAACTTTGTTGAAAGACTGCATGAATAAATAAATAAATGAATCCTCTGCTTCTTCATGGTGGATGGGTCTCATAGGAGGCAGGTGCATATTTGCTACTCTGTGCCTTTCATTTTTCCATAAAGCCTCGGCTTCAGTGTTCTCTTTGTCCTTTGAGTATAACCTCAGGCTTGCTGCACTGTCTGTCCATCCTGATCTGGAAAATGCAATTGCTATGGCCATGGGCCTGCTGGTGGGGAGCCCCGAGGAGCTCTGAGGCTGCACTGTACAACAAGAAGGGTATCCTTGGGTTGAGAGGGAGGAGGACACAGAAGGAGGGAATCTTCAGGCCATGGATCACTTACAAGCAACAAATCTGTTACTGGGAGACAAGGCTGGTGTGCCTGCCCAACAGGCAGATCAGGTTCTCATTCTGGCACTTTCTGCTGTGATATAGAGATACATGTGTATTTTGCTTGCCCCAAAGGGTAAATTGCAAAGAATAACCTACAACTACAGCAACAAGGCTAGAGTTAGATTATTCTACCTATTATCTTTATAAATTATTTTATAATTTCTCTCATCCTGCAGTTTTACTTGACTTTGTTCAGATCACCTGGAGGCTGGGAAACTATGGTCACTGCAGTTATTTCCACCTCCTGAGAATGTAAGACCCACTCTCAGGAACACAGCCATGGAGCCAATATCTAGGGCCCAGGCCTTTTAGAGAGAGAACGAGAGAGCAGTGAGGGCTCAGCACCCTGCCACCCCACTCCTGGAGGCCCCATCATTAGGTGGCCAAAGCCAGGCCTAGTGAGGACAAACAATCTAGTGGCAAAATACACAAAATGCACTCTGGGTGGGTCACATGATCCAGACATGCTCTCATCTCAGGGCCTTTGCACTTGCTGTTTCCTCTGCCTGAATGTTGTGCCCCTCAGATTGCTATATGGCTCACTCCCTCGGGTCTTTGTTTAACTGGTTCCTTTCCAGGCAAGCCTTCCCTGGGCACCCCTTTAAACCAAAATTGCCTCACTCCCATCCCATTTCCCTGCTTTATTTTCCTCTGTAGCACTTAACTGCTATGTGACATCCTGGCTTCATTCTCTTCCTCCTACCATCCCTTCCTTTCTTTCTTCCTTCTTTACTTCTGCTGTCTGCCTCCTTTTCACAGAATGGAAGAAATATGACAATTGTGTTTACAGCTGTATTTCTGACTTAGTTCTCTATTGCTGTGTAATAGATTACTCTAAAATTTTAGCAGCTGAAAACAAACATGTATTATCTCCCAGATTTTCTGTGAGCCAGAAATCATTATGAGGTTACAGTCATCTTAAGGCCTGATTGGGGCTGGGCAGTCCACATTCAAGTTCACTCATGTGGTTGGGGGCAGGCCTGAGGTCTGCACTGGTTGCCAGCTGGAGGCTTCAGTTCCCTGCCTGGGCCTCCCTAGAGGGCCATCCACAACATGGCATCTTGTTTCCCCTGGAGCAAGTGATCCAAAAAGAAGGGTGAGCAAGAGAGTGAGAAAGCACCCAGGACAGAAGCTGCCATCTTTTATAACCTATATTAGAAAAAGATGTATCTTGGCTCTGCACAATGCCACCTTCACACAGACCCCCCTGACATAGTGAGGGAATGGTGGGGACTGCGCAAAGGTATAGACACCAGATGCAGACAACAAGCCTATCTTAGAGGCTGGCTACCACAATCCCCAACTCATACCTGGCACAAAGAAGATGCTTGAGAAATAGCTATTTAATGATTGGAAGAATGATTTCAGCAGAATACCTAGTGAGGGCTTCGGTTCTTATAGAGAACTAATAGCCCTGAGCACTGCCCCATCTCTGAAGGAAATTAAACATGTTCAGCTTTCCCCAGCTCCCTAACCCTCCACCCTGCCCATACATGCTCCACCTCTTCCCAGCTGTATGAGATTGGGCAAGTTCTCAAACTCATCGGCTTATTGTGGGGATTAAAGAAATGAGGGTGTAAGTATCACAGTGTCTGACACACACAAGCTCTCCATAAATGTAGCCATCATGAGCAGTACTGTGTGTTATTAATACTGGAGGGGAAAACCAAGTATCTCTCTGGAGTCAGGAGTAGTTTTAGAGGCGGACAGAGCCAAGGTGTTGATGTGAGTGTGTGTATGTGTGTTTCTACATGTTTAATCTTCTGAGAGCAGCGGCTGAGAGGAGCTGTCCAAGGTCAGCAATGCCTTGGATGGGTCACGTGGTCCAGACACCAGGTTTATCACTTGGGCCAGAGTTGGTAACTCACTGGGGCCTTAGTCACCCAAACAGGCAGGAGAGACTGATGAGCACGTGGGCTGCTGTCCATTTACAACAGTGGTTCTTAAATTTTTTTACAGGAAGGGGAGAAGAAGGTAACTGGTATCCCAGAAACTTCTGAAAGTTTATGTGAAAAATGTACATTTGTACATAAACACACACAAAAAGTATATCTAATAAGTTCAGGACATTCACAATGGACCATAACTTCAAAATGCTAGCCCTGGACTGAGGCCTCCTGAAAGGCAGTGACTGGAGTTTGTGTCTCCTGAACAAATGAATGAATGCATGTATGAAGAAATGAAAAAAAAAACAACCAACAAACAAAAGAATCAAATAACTGCCAAAAATACCAGAATCTTGGAATCTTTGCTGGTTAGCAGCACATCTTCTCCCCTTGTATAACTGCCTCCAGAAAACTGGCTGGCTTCAAAAAATTGCATTCAAGTTTCACATTAACCACATTATTAATTATATGACCTTGGATCTGTCACCTAACCTCTCTCAGCCTCATTTGCCTCATCAGAAAAATAATGTGAACTACAGAGAATGTTTTGTAAGCTACAAAGCCTACTAAAATCACAGGGACTCTTATTTTGATTACACTCATATTCTGGTGAGTGTATCTGGATTTAGACAGAAGGAATGGAATGTGGTATCAGCCTTTCCTCAAGGCCCTTTACTTTCCATCAGGGAAGATCTGCCTTGGGGTTGAGAAGATTCCTGGGTGGGGCAGTTTGCTCAAAGGAAGGTGAAAACAGACTGAGCTGCCAGGGCTGTCCTTAGCATATCTACAGTCAGTTGGCCAATTTACCACACAACTGGTGCTGGGATGGCTGGCTCTGCTCTCATTGCAGGCCCAAGGCCACACCCTACACAAGTAGATTGAGAATTCTGCAATCACTCAGGCAACAAATATCTATTGAGCAGCTACTCCAGGTCAAGGTCTGTGCAAGTGTTGAGGGATACCAGGGGAGCAAACATACTATGGTCCCTATCTTCTTGGAGTTGACAGTTTGATGGGAAGCAGATATTAATCAATCACCCAGAGGTATAGGGTGTAGCAAGATATGTAATGGGAGAATCTGATCTGGGGGTGGGACAAGTTTCCTTTTAGAAGTGACCAGATGAGCTGACCTCTGAATTCAATGAAAGGTCATGGATGGGATGAAAGTACTCTAGGCAGAGTGTCACAGTGTCAGCAAGTGCAAAAGGCCTGTGGTAACACATTTGAAAATCTGGAAGAAGGCTGGTATGGTTACAACACAGAGTGAGGAGGAGAGGAATGTAAGATGTAACCAGCGACATGAAGCAGACAGAGACTAAATCGCCTTGTTCTCTGTCCTGTTCCCTCTGCTATATTACTCTTTATCCCTGCTGATTATTGAGGGAAGGCAGTGTACAAGTTCTGTTAAAAAAAAAAAATTCCACCAAGTAAATTTGAAGATCTAATTGGTTTTATTAAGCAATTCATGAATCAGGCAGCATCCCGCCTAGCAACGACAAGGGCATGGAAAGCTTATAGGAAGAAGGGTGGGGCAAAGAAGCTAATGACAAAAGAAAAGAAAAAATTATTTTGGGGCTGGGATATATTTTTGGTGGGAAGTGAAAGAAAGGATTTTTTTATTACACAGGGTTTTTAACCCTTTCTTTGCAGGATGGAGAGCGCCCAGGTGATGGATTACCTTAATGATGCTTAACCAGAAAATTCCAGAGAGATTGATTAAGATTACATTTCTGGAAAGGGTTGAAACTGCATTTAGATCAGGCATAAGGCCATTTTGGGCCTGTGTTTTTCTCTTTAACAACTCTGTCCAGGTAAGTCTGTTGTATGGAAAAGGGCTGGGCATGGAAGGAAAGATGCAGATGAGGATGGGGAGGAGGTTGCCTTGGGTTGTCTCCATTAGGGGAAGTGAAGAGGAGAGGGGATGGGACAGCCAGCATAGCCAAGAACAAGAGTTAGGATGGGACAGGAAGGAGAGCGGTCAGAATGGGGCGTCTTCAGGGGATTATGAGCCTCCTCTTTATGGTGGAGGCACCTCAAGGTCCCAGCTGCCTTACCTACTAAAGGACAAGATGGAGTTGCCCTGGTGATTACAGGCAGAACAGATCTTCTGGTTGTTTCTAGGTCTGTTTGTTTGTCTGGGTCCCCTCTCTAGATTAAAAGCTCCTTACAGACAGGGTCTGTGTCTTATTCAATATCATATCTCCCAGTGCCTGATGCAGTTAATACTTGTTAAATGAATAAGTGCAAACAAATGAATCGTATTGTAGAGGTGACTTGGAGAACAAGGAGACCGTCCACGTTACTGGGGGCCCAGCTCTGAAGAACTGAGCCTTGATCTCTGTTATTGTCAGATTCTTCCAAGGACCAGGATGAGGGTGGGGCATATTCTGATCCATAAGAAGGGCAACTCAAAACTCAGAAACTTTAAAGGCAAGCCACGTGATGTTCTAGTTAAAAATGTAGCTCTGCAGTGGACAGCCTGGCTTCCAGTCCTGCTTCTGCAACTTCCTAGCTCTGCAATCTTGGACATTCCATTCTGCCTCACTCTTTTCATCTTTATATCTCTTGTAAAATGGAATGAATCGATACAGGCTTGATGTGAGAATGCAGAAAGCTAAGCCTTTTAGAACACTGCTTGGCTCACAGTAGTTGTTCCATCAATGTTAGTGATTGTTATCTAGGAAGGAGACAGAGCCTTGGTCCCTAACCCCCAGCACAATGACTTAGATCCAGAGCACCTGACAGCATATCTTGCAGAAATGTCTGAATGAGGACACTCTGATGATCTTCCACTGAGCTCACCCACATCAGTCTCCAGATCAGCCGAAGGCCCTTTGCCTTTGTGAAGACAGAGAAGTGCAGACCTCAACATCTGGGCTGACCACCACTTGCTACATAGTGTCCTTGGGCAAGGTACTTTCTTAATGTCCCTGAGCTTCTGCTTTTTCATTTGTAAAAACAGGAAGGCTAAAACCAATCTGCTAGGGTTGTTGTGGGCATTATGTGCCCAGTACTCAGTTGGTCCTTCTTCAGGTGTATGGAACTCAGGCAGATCTGCCCTGCCCTCTCGTCTTTGTTCCTTTGTTCCTTGCAAGGGGACCCCTGCCTTGCAAACTGGAGAGCAGGAGACCAAGTTCCTAGATTCCTGGACTTCCTGCCACTAACATCCAAATCTTGGGCAAGAGTTACACCCTCTATAAAGACCAGCTCCATCCCTGGCTGCCAGAGTTAGGGTTCATTGGGGCATTCTGTCCTTGTGACTTCAGATGACTCCCCACAGGCTCTCTGCCAGAAAATCTAACAGTCTTAAGGTGAACCCCACAGGAGGAGAGGGACTTCTGCAGCCTGCGTGCTGGGCAGAGGCCTTAACCTACTGGGGGCTGGGATGGAAGTGGGAGGTGGGGTTTGCATTTCATTTCTGGCTCCATCTTTAGGCACTTGACCGATCATCCAACTTGCTTACTTACTGGCACAATGAGAGGGGAAAGTTTAAAGAGAGTTAGGATTGTGTCTTGAAAATTTGAGTGTAGGGAGAACTAGGAGTTTCTACATTTCTAGCACAAAGGCACTTTGCATGCAGCTCCTGAGAACTTTGGTATTCCCATCTCTGGAAAGCAGACTTGAGTAGTAAGAACTCCCTATAGGCGACAACACAAAGCCATCTGCCTCACCAGTAAATTTGGAAACAAGGCTGAAAGGGCAGCTAATTATATCAAAAGGTCAGCATTTGAATCTAGTACCTCCTGGGGCTTGTGACCCTGGGCAAGTCATTTGATCTCTCTGAGTCTTAATCTCCCTGTTGTAAAATGAGGATAATCATGGAGTGACTCAGTGTGAAGATTAAACTAGGAATACAAATCGAATGCAGGAGACTTGTTTCATTCAACAATAAACATCTTAAGGACTACTGTGTGCCAAGGTCTTTATGCTAGGGACATTAATAAATAGTCGAACTTGGTCCCCATCCTCATGTCGCTTACATGAGAAAAGGAATGGCAGACATCGAGAGGGATAATGTGGAGTAATAGTTAAGGAAACCAGATTGGAAACCAGGCTCCACCATTCACCAGCTGGGTGACTGTGGGCCAGCTCAACTCTCTGTGCCTTGATATCCCAACAGTAAAAATAGGCCACGCACCAGGTCATAGAATGGTGAGGATTACATGAATTGTCACAAGAGAAAATATTTACAGCACCTGCTACATGCTCTCACAGCGCACACATGATCAATGTACTAAAAAGAACTGCGGGATTTGTAACAGGGCAGGAAGATATCGAGGCTGAGCTCACACAGCAAATGGGAGAGATGTGTGCTTGAGGAAGGAGGTCCCAAGGAAAGAGCAGGGTGTGCTGGAGAGCTAGAAGGAGTGAAGAGTGAAGATGGGGGTGGAAGTAGGGGTTGAAGGTGATGACGTGGAACAGCGAGCCAGTTTCAGGAGTTGGGACACTTTGAGTTATTGCCATGGGTTTTAAGGATCAGGTTGGCAGCTTTAAAGCATTCGTTTCCCTTTGTATATGTGGAAACATGACACATGTGTCCTGTTCATTAATGTACCCCCAGCCCCTGGCACAAGGATTAGGGTAATTCCTTGCTGACTTTCACTCCCTCTCTGGTTTCCAGCCCCATGGCTTTCAGATCACTCAGGACTTTTAAATTTGCTGGCTGTCTTCAAGAAGTGGAGGAGAACCTTAGGGAGGACTGACATTAGTCCCAGGCCTGGGGGCACATATATTCTCCCCGTCCACACAGCCCCTTTGTGATCCCATGAGTCAGGTATGCCTGGACTTGAATTTGGGAGAGTAATTTTTCCTGAGTGTTGTGAGCATTCAACAATGAGTGCAGCTACTGAGTACAGTGCTGGTTCGTAGTATGTTCTCAGTAAATATAAGCTTCACCTCTTTCCTTTCTAAACAGAATATCCTCTCCTCCACACCACCAGGCTGGGAGGGCAGAAAGCAGGTAGAGGATTGTGGTTGGGAACAAACTCTTAGGAAGCAGAGGAGAAAGTGGGTATTTTATTTACAACACCACTCGCAAAGGGGCAAATTGTTCGGTTCTCAACTCACTGTTTATAGGGTAGGGGAGTGGGAGAGTCATTCCTGGCAATCCGCTGGAACTTATAACGGCAGAAGGGTTCCAAAGGCCGGGACGGGGAGCTGTGACTCCGCCTGCAGGGCAGAGGGCACCTAGGTACGTGCACGTGGGAGAGAAACAGGTACTGCTCTCCTTGGTCTGGGTCATCCGGTGCCTGCCACAGGGCTTATGGGCTAAGAAACGAATGAGAGCTGGAGGTGGGGGTGCATTTCTGCACATCTCAGGGATCAGAGCCCTGGAGGCGGCGACTGAGAGGCCACAGCCCTGGCACTCCTGGGTGCGTGGGCGGGGACTTACGCAGTGCCCGGCAGCGGCTCTAATGAGGGTACTCCCCACACCCACGCTCCTTCAAAAGGCTGCACTCCCTGCCCACCCTCCTACCCTTTACCGCGACTCCCAATCCTACCTTCGCTGAAGCTCTGGGAGCCTTCTGGACAGCCCGGAGGCGTGACCCGCGGGAAGCCCGCCCCTTTGATGTGCGCCGGCGCCGCGGTGATTGGACAGTCGCTTGTGACGTACGGGGACTGCGGTGGGCGCGGGTGCTGCGGCAGCCGCAGCGCCAGCCGCGGCTCGGGCTCCGGCTCCCCGGCATTTAAAGGGGACGCGGCGGCGGGCGGGGGGGGGATGGAGGGCAGGTGGAGGGTACGGCCCAGACGCAAATCATCCACGGCCCTTCGGGACCGGAGGGACTCGTGAGCCGGACCCCAGAAATCCGGGGGTGGATAAGACACCGCGTCCCCTCCAATTCCCGTAAGCACCCCTGGCTCCATCCTTAGCCCAAATACCTCAGCTAGCCCCTCTCCCCACTCTTTACTCTCCAAACTCAGCCGGGACAGACCTCTGCTGCCGCCGCTCCCGACGTGAGCCCTGGGCTCCCCAAGGTAGGGGAAGGCTTGGGTCCCAGTGTGGAGTGGGGGCAGTGTGGAGTTTGAGGGCGCTCTTTACGTGTGTGTCAGTGGGGGAGTTCCTGGGGCGGAGGAATGAGTCCCCTTTCTTTTTCCTGCGCCAGGATTGTGCTGCTCGGATAGCCCTCGGTCCCCGACTCGGGAAAAGCCAAAGAATCGGTGCCCCTTTGCTCCCTGCCACCCACTAGTCCCCTCGGCTCCCTAAGCTGCGCACCCCCCCCCCCGCCCCCTGCATTGGAACGAAGCACCGCCAGCTGGGGGTATGCCAGAGTGCCTGCCTTCCAGCCACCTCTAAAAATATCTCTGCCCCCCCCGCCATTACATCGGCAGCTGCCACCTCCCTGCCCAGTGAGGATCCCCTCACAGCAGGAAAAACCCAGAGGTGACTCCTGGTCTCAGCTTCCTCACTGGCACCAGGGCTCCAGGTCATCACCTCCAGCTACTCAGGAAGCTCACAGCCCAAGGGGTCTCCAGGGCAATAAGGGAAGCTTTAGCTGCAATTTTGCCAAGAATCACCAGAGCCCCCTAAATTCTAATCTTGATTCTGATACTGTGTGGCCCAGGATGTTACCTTGACCTCTCTGGGTCTCTGTTTTTTTTTTATTTGCTGCTGCTGGTGGTGAGCAAGGAAGAGACTATGGTGAAGCTGGGACGGTTGTCTGGGGGAGGAAAAGAATTCCAACTTAGTGACCATATCTAATTTTTAGTGATTGATACAAGGAGACCTGGTCTTGTTACTGTGGTATCTCTGGGATCCTCATCCTTCCCCCATCCCCATTCTGTACATTTTCTGTGGGAAGCTGTCCTACAGTCGGCTTTGTCCATCCACTAAGAGAATAATTTCATATCTGGGGCCTGATTCCCTCCTTACCCCCAGGGAACCCTCCTGTCCGTTCCCACAGATGTCATCCAAGAGCATTTGTGTAAAAGGGGCGGAAGAAGCGGGGAGGAATCTGGTTATCCTGTGTGGAATCAGAGAGGCAGACATCACTTTTAGATGGGACTAGTTATAGACTCCGTGCCACTCCGAAGAAACCCTTCTCTCTCTGCTCTAGCCTGCAGGAGAAGCTCAGAGATTCTGTCCCCTTTTTCTTTGAGGGACTCTTTTTGGTGACCACGAAACTATTTGATCACTCAGGACAAAGCTGCTAGAGGTGAGTAACCTCTTTGAACATCACTCTCACAGGACCCAGATTCAAATGGGCTCAGGGTCCCTCCAACTTCTGTGAGACTGTGGGGTAGGGGTTGGATGTCACAGCACAGTCCTCTTAGTTTCCAGGGGAAGAAACCCAGCATGCCCAGCTTTCTGCTCTGGAGACTAAAAGAAACAAGGGCAACTTACCAAATAATAAATGTTTAACTGATTTCCCTAAATACTATTATTAATATATGAAAAAAGTAACTATTGCTTTTGCTATGAGAAATGAGAAGTTTTGAAGATGATTAAAAATCCAAATATTCCACCAAATTAGAAAAAGAAACAAGTGCAAAGTAAGGAGACCCTTTACTATGGGATAAAAGTCAGTCTCTGGGTGGCTGCTAAACACCCTCTGATTTTTGTATTAAACCCTGCTTTTCTACGTGCCTGGTGTATCTGTCCCTATTTGCTTTTACAATGGGGGTGGAATCCCGTGACCCTTCTCCTAGCCCCAGGTGGGACATGTATTACCATCCAGGATTCTGGAAGGCTGGAACTCCCTCCAGATAAGGCCTGGGGACAGCCTGCCAACCCTTCAGCACCTGCCATTCCCTTGTTCCCTGTGCATCCCAACCTTTCCCATCTCTCCTTGTCCCATGTCTCTCCCAACACCCTCCCTCTTTTTCCCACTGACTCATTCAGCCTGACTACATCTCCCAATTCCTAGATTAAAAGTACTTAGAGAAAAGGCTGAGACACATCTCATCCTAACGGAGAGAGTTTATAATATACATGTGGTCAGGGAGTGGGGAGAGGTGGGATACATAAAGATAGAGGGTGATAGAACCCCTTCCTCTAACTGTTCCCTGCTCCTGGGATGTCCCAGTCTCTGTCTTGGGGCAATAGCTTCTTCCTGCTGTCCTGGGATGGTCTGGGGAAAGTGTCACCTTGACAAAATCAGAGGGGTTTCCAGTGTCACCCATTTTCACCACCAGAGGGCAGCAGACAGACAGACTTTTGCTCCTTTCCCTGTCTAGTCTCCTGGCTGAGGGTGTCTTTCCAGATCTGTCCCAACTACCTCTGCTCTCTTATTGAACCCCACGAGTGCAAGTGTGTATGTGTGTGTGGGGGAGGTGTGAAGGGAGGCACTAGGAGCTGTGGGTGGTGTCCTTTGTAGCTGTGTTGGTGAAAGCTACACAAAACCAAACTCTGTCCCCAAAGCCACATAGCAAAGTCTGGCAGAAATTTCAGTCCGACTCTCCAGTCCGCCGAGACCCTGAAAGCACTAGGGAAACTAGGGAAGCCAGTCCCGAATCACCTGTGGTGCTTGGGGGTCTGGTCCCCCCAGTAGCCCCCCCTCAGTGCAATGAGTCTGGTCATCTGCCCCTCGTGAGGACAGAGGGCAGGCAAGGCTGTGGCCAGTTATTTATGAACCAGGTTCTGCCCCATGGGAACAGCATGGCCATGGGCAAGTTATTTAACCTCTCTGAACCCTTCTCATCTGCTGAATTTAAGGGACTATGATGAGCAGTTAGAGAACATAAGTGAAGGTGATACACAGGAGTAATGATCATACTAGAGAAAAGCACTCGTTTCAGATGCAGATCTGGTTTACAGTGGGTGACCTTTGAGCCAGTCAGTTTACCTCTCTGGGTCTCCAATATATCATCTGTAAACTCTCCAGCATCTTAGTGGATTGCTGAAAGGATGCCTAGCAAGGGCTCCAATCTGTAAGTGCTCTGCCTATCTGAGGGGTTGTTTTTACTGAGTCCCTGGGAATCATTCCTGAGGCTCAGCAAAGGGGATGAGGCTGGGTCTGGGCACCCTCAAACAGACCTTATATGGTTGTCAGGAGCTCTGGACGACAGCTAGAGGCCAACAGAGTCCCTACAGGTGGTGCTCAGGGTGATGTACCAACAATGAGCGGGTGTTTTCCAGTTGCTGGCCTCCGATGCCTGTCTAGGGTAAGTGGGTCCCTCCAGGGGTCTCTTAGGATGAGGCCTCAGCCCCCATGTCCCCATCATGGGGTGGGAAGAACCCTAACCATTCCTTCAGGCTTGCTTCCACTAACGGGGATAGCCCCACTAGGGGCCTCCACTAACTCCTAGAAACTTCCATCCCAGTTGAGGGATCCTGATGCTTTACATCCTCAACTCCAGGGACCTTGGGCCACTGAGAATCCCAGATAGATGTTGCTGAGACCAGTGGGTGGGTGACTCTATAAGATGAGGTCAAAGGGACAGTTTTATTAGGGAGGCAGAGAGCCAGGTTCAAATCTCAACTCTGAAATTAGGAGCCTGGACTTCAGTTTCACAAGCTGTGTCATAAACATCATAGAAATATTAGAGAGGGGGAGTTAAGAATACTCCAGAAAGAGGAGTGGCTCTGACCAGACTGATTGGGGTGGGAAGCTGGAGGGAGAAAAGCAGTGTGGTGGATATTCTGAAGCTGTGCATAATCTGTTCACTCTGCCCCTCTGTCCTGTATAGCTGCTGGCAGCCAGAGGTGGCAAAGAGGATGCTGAGGGCTTCTGCTGTCTCCATTTGCTTGCCTTTCTTTGTGCCCTTACACTTGCCCTGTTGTCACCATCCTCTCCCATGTTTCCCCTTCAACATGACTCTGGCTCAAGGTTTCCACTTCCTGGAGCTCCCCACCCACACTCTGTCTTCCTGTCCAGTCTGTCTCTATGTTCCCCCAGCATGACTTCCTCCTAGCCCCCTCCCCCACTGCTGCCTCATACCACAACCCCCTGCAATGTCCCCGCTACCTGTTCCCTCCTCCACTGCCTTTTCAGCCACTGCTGCCCTCTTTCCTCTCCCTTACCTGTCTCCCAGGTATGTCGTGGCCTGGCACGGGAGGCTCCTACCTCCTCAAGCCCCACTGCTTCTGCTGCCCGCTTGCTTCGGACTCTGGCAGGAACCCCACCCGCTGACATGGCCCTCCGGGGGAATTGGCAAGTGACTAGTGATGAGCTGTCAGTGCAGGGCCCTAAAACATCCCAAAGAAACTGAGCACCATCCCTGGACCCCTGCCCAGAGCAATCTGGCTGGAAGCAACTCCCGGAGAGCCTTCCTGGGTCTCGTGAAGTCAAACTACCTATCTGGTTATTCCAAGAGCTAAGATCCAGTTCTCTAGCCAGTGCAGAGGCCCAGATGTCTACCCTCCAGGCCTGAGATCTGGCACTCATTGTCCACATGTTTTGGATGGTTTCAACAAGTCTTCCCTGGAGTCTGTTTTCTTATTGTGCACCACAGTCCACAACCATCAGCCACTGCCCAGAAGGGGACTGTGGAAGTTGTTCCCGTTGGGTGAATGGGTGGTTTCCCTGACAATATATGTTAGGGAAGAAGGGAGTGGACAGTCCCCTCCACCCTCCTTTATGCATATGAACAACTGGGGTTACTGGAAGTCTCTAGAAGGTCTAGTTCGGAAACCTCCACAAAGGGTGACCAGTTGGAAGCTGCTCCCCCTTTTTTTAAGCTGACTCTTGTTAAGTCCCAAAGGCCCCAGATGAGAGTAGCAAAAAACAGGTGCCAAGGAAAGCCCTTCTGGGTTCAGAGGAGATTGGTCCTCTGAAGATAAACCCCAGTGAGTTAACAGAGAAGTAGTGCCAAGGGGGTGGGCAGGGAGCTGGGGGTGGGAGCGGCATCGGGTACTCCCCCAGCTTAACCAGCCTTGGGTCCTCCTCAGGTCTTGGATGTGCCAGCGCCTCTGGCTGTGGCCCGCTAACCAGCCTCTCCCGGGCCGGCAACCGCCGCGCCCGCTCTCGCTTGCTCCCTCCTCCTCCTCCTGCTCTTCTCCCCCCTGCTCCCAGGACGGCAGGATGGCTGCGCAGGGCGCGCCGCGCTTCCTCCTGACCTTCGACTTTGATGAGACTATCGTGGACGAAAACAGCGACGACTCGATCGTGCGCGCAGCGCCAGGCCAGCGCCTGCCCGAGAGCCTGCGTGCCACATACCGCGAGGGCTTCTACAATGAGTATATGCAGCGCGTTTTCAAGTACCTGGGCGAGCAGGGCGTGCGGCCGCGGGACCTACGCGCTGTCTACGAGACCATCCCCCTGTCGCCGGGCATGGGCGACCTGCTGCACTTTGTGGCCAAGCAGGGTGCCTGCTTCGAGGTGATTCTCATTTCGGATGCCAACACCTTTGGTGTGGAGAGCGCGCTGCGCGCCGCGGGCCACCTCAGCCTGTTCCGCCGCATCCTCAGCAACCCGTCCGGGCCCGACGCTCGGGGGCTGCTGGCACTGCGGCCCTTCCACACTCACAGCTGCACGCGCTGCCCTGCCAACATGTGCAAGCACAAGGTGCTCAGCGACTACCTGCGTGAGCGGGCCCACGACGGCGTGCACTTCGAGCGCCTTTTCTACGTGGGCGACGGCGCCAACGACTTCTGCCCCATGGGTCTGCTGGCCGGCGGTGACGTGGCCTTCCCGCGTCGCGGCTATCCCATGCACCGGCTCATCCAGGAGGCGCAGAAGGCCGAGCCCAGCTCCTTCCGAGCCACCGTGGTGCCCTGGGAGACGGCCGCAGACGTGCGCCTCCATCTGCAGCAGGTGCTGAAGACATGCTGAGACGGCGGCCTGCAGAGGGCGCTCCGGAGAAGAAGGGAGCGAGGAAGTGGGGGATCGGGAAAGACAACCTAGTTTTATAACTCCCTTTTCCCTTTCGCTTTGGTATGTCCCTCGGGGAATTTCTAGAATTCCGAGCTCGTCCACTTAGAGGCTGGGGGAGGTCGGTCGGAGCCCTCCCTATCTATGCAGTTAACACAGCTCTGCTGCCTCCCCCAGATCCAAGGCAAATAGTCATTCTGGAATCTGGCCCAGCTGGGGTGGTGCGCTTACCGGGAAAGGCAGCAGTGATTCCAAAAACCTCATCCTCCTACCTGAGAGGAAGGGGTTCTCTGGCAGGCTTTAACTGCGGCTTGCGGCCTGCGGCAGAGTAACCGCCCCTCCCCCAGTCTTGGGTCGAGGAGTCCCAGGGCCTGAAATCATCTCGGTTGTATTGGACACCCCGTGGAGAGAAATGATGCTCTCCATCGACGGCCCCAGGCCTAAATCTTGCTTCATCAACTGAAACTCCACACTACACCCCCTTTCTTCTTGTCTCTCTCCACCGCCCACCCCGTCAGCATCCCCAAAGGAAAAAAAGCCAGAGGGGACAGTTGCCTCTTGGTGGTGGAACAAGGTAGCACACCGTCAGGCTCAGGTCCGGCCAGCCAGGGACCTCACAGCGTGCCACGGTGTCTCGTCTCACCCCAGCCTCGTCTATGCAGCAAGAGACCAGGGACTTAACCAAAGTCACTCCCGCAGCCTGGGTCTTCTGTGCCCCCTTTCTCCCATGTGGAACAGAAAGCCATGATGTTTTCAATCAGAGCCAGCAAAACCCAAACCCCTCCTCAACTCTTTGGTGTTTTAGAGCTATAAAGCAGGTAAAGGGGGAAGAAGTGACTGAGATCTCTGGCGCCACAATATCATGGGGGAAGGTGGGGTGTTCTCTACTCTCAGACAGCCCCACTTAAGTAAGAGAGCTTGTCCCCACTCTTGGCAGAGGTGCCCAGCTTGAGGAATCAAGACTGAACATATAACACAGCAGACAACAGGCAAAAGAACACAGTGTGGTCAATGGTTACAGAGGGCATCAGCTCTAGTATACAGGGCAGGTAATGAGGACCAAGGAGATGGGAGAGATGCTGTTGCTGGTGATAGGGTTCAATAATTAACAGGAGCCTTAGAATTGGAATGTCTTTCAGTCCATCCTCTCTCTGGCCCCCCAGCCCTGCAGGGCAGTGATGAGGAGGTCGTCAGAGTTTCATTCAAAGTTGGCACTTGCAGCTGGAGAACTTACCCTCCATGTAAAATTGGTCCTTTCTGGACAAGATCACCAAATTCCTTGGCTTCCAGTTCTTTCCTGTCTACAACAGGTCTCTGGACACCTCTTCCCAGGACCCCTTCCCACCCAATGGGAAAGTGCAGATAGCTCACAGCCAAGAGGTGGGCAGGCCTAGTCCAGTCTTGACCTTGGAGCTGGCTTTAGTCTGGGGCTTGAGGTTCACTCAGGATAGAGCCTGGGTCAGCAGCCTAGAAACCCTGGGACTATCAGCAGCTGGGTCCCACATAGTTTCCTGGGAAGAATCCAGTCCCCTCTGAGCTGACGCCCTCACACCAGCCGTTGGAGTAGCGGCGGGTGATGCAGATGATGGTTCCCTCAGAGAAGGAGAGCTCGTCGTCCTTCTGGCGGGTGTATGGATACAGTGTCACCACTGCAGGGCAGGAGGAGAAGAGGCTGTGAGATGTGCCTCCTGTCTCATTATGGAGATGAAGGGGTCCACATACTGGATTCTAGCAAGCATCTAAGGGAGAAGGCTACAGGGATTATCTTCTCCCAAGCCCTGGGGACCCTCCCTAGCTCAGTTAACAATACTAGGCTGGCTGCTCTCCCCAGCTTGGTTCTGAAAGACTCCTGAGTGAACATTTGCTCAGTTTATCAGAATATTGGGCAAGACAGTAGGCACATAATGCCTCTGGAGTAGAAGAGTGGGGAGAACCCTGGTGGTGGAATCTGGTGCCCTTCAATCCCAGGAGTCAGGTACCTTTCTCCAAGTAGGAAGCAGGGACCCAGCTGGGCTCTTCCAGTCCAAGGCCTGGTGGAGGTGGCAGTTCCAACTCATCCACATCCAGGGGTGGAGGAGGGGGCAGGTCCAGGAGCTGAGGCAGTTCTGGGGCTGGGAGGGAAGGCAGAGAGGCTGCAAGTGTGGCACAGGGAACCCCCTCTCACTCACCCCAGGGAACTTTCGTGTTCAAGAGCAGGGTACCAGAATCTACCCATTTTATGTAATCTTCCTCCAGCCCTTGCCCATGGTCCTTCCACAATGCCTAGTGCAGAGTAGGTACTCTGTAAACACAACCTTTGGACAGTGTAGGGTAGCCAGACTGGCACTGAGCAGGTGACTGTTGGGCAAGTCAATTAAACCTCTCAGGCTCAGCTTTATCTGTTAAATGAGAGTGTGAGGATACTGTTAAGTTTGAGGAACCAAACCACCCACTCGATCCTGAAAGTGAGATGAGAAGCTTCGAATTCAGGGCTGGGTTATAAGGCAGGTGCTTAGTTATGTTAGTTCACTTCCTCCACTTCCTCTCTCCTGTTACCCCTACCTTGGACAAAACGTTCACTGAGGTGGGCCTAATTTGATTCAAGAGGGTGGGGAGCGGTATGGGGAGGTGAGAGCAACCCCATAGTTGAGCTAGAAGAAGAAGGCAGAGCTCCTTACCAGGAAGGGGCTTAGAAAATTCCACCAGCGGCGGGGGCAGGAGGCAGATATCCGGGGCTGGTAGAGGAGGTGGGGCCATGGAGCTGGGGAGAAGTGGAGGTACTGCCTGCCCCTTGGTCGTGGAGACCCCACCAACAACTTCAGCGCTGCTGAAGACCAGAGAAAATAGGGCTCGGCTAGGTTGGGCAACACCTCCCCCAACTCAGAGCATTCCCTGCAACTGGATCTGCCCCTTCGATCGATCATAAGCCCCGCTCCGGTGATCCCCAGTCTCTCAATCCCAGTAGTCACTGTGACAACTGGCTGGAGGCCCGCCTCAATTTCCCCCCACCGCGGCCACCGCCAACTTGAATTTGTGGGGCTCACCCGGCCGAGGTCAGGGAAGAGGCAGAGGAGGCTGCGGACAGTTTGCCGTTGGGTACCACCGGGAGCTGCACGGGCTCGGGGATCCGGGGCTGTCTCCTGGGGGTGGGAGGAGGGAAGGGGTGTCGCTGGGGAAGAAGGAGGAGGGGCAGCTGGTGGAGGACGAAAGTTGGCACCCAGTGCAGAGGTGAGGGTGAGGGAGCATTTTCAGGATCGAGTGGGTGGTTTGGTTCGCAGTGAGGTCTCACCCTAGGGTAGCGGAGGTGGGTGTGGCAGGCGCCTTGACGCTCTTTCGAGACAGGGTTCCGGTCCGCGACAGCTGCGTGCTCAGATCCTGCAGAGAGGAGGCAGCTCTGACATTGATGGGGGCCTCCTTGTAGCCCCCCTCAACTCAGAGAGGAAATGGGAGAGAGGCAGACAAGAACTGGGAGGGAGAGCATAGGCAGAGCCAGTTCCTACTTCCACTTCCCAGCCCCCTCTCTCACCCCACCCCACCGTACCCCATCTTGCTCATTGCCTGGGCTGCTGCAGGCCCCACGGAAACCTCGGAGCACAGACGTGGTCTGAAGGCCACTTCCTCTGCATGACCTCAACCGCTGAGTGGGCCCGTCAGTCATCCTGCCTTCCTCCCAAAGCATTTTAGTGCCCAGAGTGGAGGTCCCTAACTCTGACAGATCCCAACTCCAGCGCAGGGCTGAGGAAGGCATGGAGAAAGGAAAGAACCATGCCGTTTAGAGATGTCCTACCTGTCATTTTTTTTTTTTTTTCCTGCCTGTCATGTTGGCAGGCCTGTGGAACTGGCTTTAGAGAGTTCAGGGCAGAGAGGAGCAGAAATTTAGAGGAGAATGTGCAAATAATGAGGTGCAAATCCACATAAAGGGAGCCCTTTGGTGACTGATAGAGTTTCCCCAAGAGTGGGTACACAGAGAATGATGTCCTCTGCTCTAATTCAAAACGAGCCTAAAGAATTTAAGTTGGACAATAGGAAGAACTTACTGGCAGTGAGGTCTGGTGACTGAAGGAGGGAATGTAGTTTCCCCTTCTGGGGGATACCAAGGAGTCATTTAGATACAGAGGAGCTTCAGTCTGACTTGGAATGTTGGAGTGTGGGGACAGGAATTGACAAAATGGATTTAAGGTGTGTGTCCTCTCTCACCTCCCAGAAGGAGATGGGCTGAGGAAATGCCAGAGTCATGCTTCCCTGTCTTCACCATGTTCCCCTTCAAGTGGCTGCATCTCCACCCCTTCTCACCCAACAGCAGCTCTAGGGTGACTTCTCAGTGCAGTGACCTCAAACCTCCAGACAGAGGAAGTTGCTGTTCTCTTGTGGCTGGGGAGCCATTCTCATGCACACCCTGACAACAACCTCCCTTCCCCCTTCTTCTTCCCTTTCACACATATGCCCAGCACCCACAGCTCAAATATCACTCTCAGCAGATCATCTAGTACAGGGAAAAGGCCAATTCTGGAGGAAGGGGTCATGAAGGCTTTTAAAGGAGGAGGAGAGGGCTCCTTCTGTAAGGAAGACTTGGGGAGTAAGAATACCACCTAGGGTGATGGTTTCGGGGAGTGAAGAAAGAAAAGCGCTACAGGTTGGGAAGAGAACTGGGGGCCTGGAGAGAAGGGAGCCATGAGGCAGAAGAAGAGGTTGTGGAGAAAGAGGAGGGTCCCCTCTCTCTACCTTGATCCCATGGCCAATGTCATCCAGGCAGCCAAAGTTGAGGGGTTTCCTGTAGTAGGGAGTGAGAGGAGGTAGGCTCCCGGGGATGATGATTTTCTGGCTGGGGGGCAGCCGCTGGACAGTGGCTAAGGTGCCAATCTCCCTTCGGGCCACCTTTTCCATATGCATATTCACCATCTGCACGACAGGGTTTGAAATGACAGTGAGGCGGCCTCTGTACAGCCCTTCCCCTTATGAGTGGAAGAGGGTAGAGGCTTTGGTGTGGGGGTAGAGGCCATGGGAGTCAATAAGGTCCAGAGAAAGAGCGAGGTTTGTCCCCAAGGCCAAACAGCATTTGAAAAGAGAGTTGCCAGGGGAGGATGGAGTCACTTTGGAGCAACTTCCTGGTGGAAGAAAATGAGGGTTATTATTAGCTGAGCAGGAACCAGAGGAAAAGAGAAAACACAGCATCTGTGGGGATGCCAGGAAGAGACGGAAGCACTAGGATGGCTTGGAAGCAGAGGGGGATAACATGGAGGTGACTGAGAATTGTGGGGGACAAATAAGTAACTTAACTTTTCCTTGGGATGTTCTGTGGAGAAACCTATAACACTGGAGGGGACACTCAGTTTGCTAGGGTGAGAGGAAAAGACACACCCCACACTGAACAGGGGGGAATGCACAGGCCAGGCTGATGTGTAACTGGATCTGTGCATGTGTTTTATGGGGCAATTAATTCCTCAGCCAAGGATTCAGGAAGGAAGAAGGAGGGTGTGTATAATAGATAGGTGGGTACACTGTATAGGGCAGTGCGTTTAGGGCTGAAGAGGACCTTGCCAAGCAAGCACTCTGGGTCTAGAATATTTATTAGTCACTGCCTGTGTTTAGATGGAAACAGGGTGCCTCTTTCCTGGACTATGCTGCCTTCATGATTGGTAGAGCCTGCTTTCTATCATGCAAGGTAGAATTTAGAGAAAGAAAGAGTTCTGCCTTCAGGAAGTTCCTAGTCTGGTGAGACAGCAAGGCCCAGCACTGAGACATAGGCACAGAGATAAGGAGGCTCAGAAAGCTTGGGAAGTGCCAAGGTTCTGTGGCAGAGTCAGGCATTGGGATGTGGAGAAAAGTAGGAAAGAATTTTTTACTGGAGAAAAATGCCCAAGTGAAGCTGTAGAGTTGGAGGCTGATGCAAAAAGCCTTCTCACACCCCTTACCTGGCCCAGCGTGCTCACACGGGCTTCCACCTGCCGCAGGGCGGCTGCCTGCAGGTCTAACATGCGCAGAGTGTGCCCAGCCAGATTGCCCACCTGGTAGGCCACACTGGCCAGGGCCTGGGTGGTAAAGGACATGGTTTCCTCCAGCGCCTTCCTCTTGTCTGTGGCCTGAAATACACACAGTCCTGGTCAGATGCCAGCACCTTCCACTGATCCTTGACGGGGCCAGTGGGATAGGAGAGGGTATAGGGAAGGTGGGGGCTAAATTGAGAGAAAGCAGCAATGCTTAGGTGCTTAACGTGGTTTCCAAATGAATGATGATATAGTAAGAGGAACTCAGAAGACACCAGGAAAGCAAATCTGCAGCCCTGGGGAACAAGTACAGGGAAGGAAAAGATACCCCTCCGCAAAAAAGCTGAGGATTGACCACTCTCTAGGGGAATAAAGGTGAATAGTAGAGAGAGGAAGGCAATACTGGCTGGAGATGAGATCTTCTTGAACTTAAAACCAACCAACCAACATCAGGCCCCCATCCCAAATCTTCTATCCAGAATCCCCTGGGAGTGCAGCTAATGAGTGTATGCCTTTAAAAACTCTCCCAGGTGAATCTGGTGTTCTTTGGTTAGCTCTAGTCTTCAAGTGGATGTTTGGGAAGCAATGATCTGATCCATTTTATAGATAAGGGAATTGAGGCCCAGAGGAGAGTGACTTCATTCATTCATTCCCTCCAACAACTTTCCAGTACATGGAGAATAAAATCCAAACTTCTAACTATGGCCTGTATAGGACCTCATATATTGGGTTCTGCTTTTCTCTTCATCCTCACCCCCTACCATTTCACCCTCTCATTTACTCCTCTCCAGCCACATTGGCTGTTGAGTTTCTGTTCCTGATCAAACTAAGATAGTTTCTGCTTTAGGGCCTTTACATTTGCTTTATTTCTTTGTAGAATCCTTAGTATTAAGTCTCAGCTCCTCAGAGACACCTTCCCTCACCATCCTATAATTTACCCCAGCCCCTTCTGTATTGACTCTCTAACATATTTACCCTGTTTTTTTTCTTCAAAGCACTTAGCACTACCAGCAATTATTTATCTATTTATTTTATTATCTGCCCCTCCCCCACACACACATACACACAAACACTAAAATGTAACCACAGTGAGGGCAGGGATTTGTCTGTTTTATACTCAGTCCCATCCTGGGAGAGTGCTCCCCACATAGACGATACTTAAGAAATATGCATTTGTGAATTACTTAATGGGTTGAATGCAAACCCAAATACTTGCTGGGCATCTTCCCACTGCATCCTTGGTACTGTGCCAGGGACTGAGCTGGGTCACACTGCCAGTCAGTGGTGGAGGGGTGGGCAGGGAGTGACTGAAGATAGAAGAGGGTTTTTTTAGTCCCAGATCAGACACCATGGGGGCTGGGGCAAAACTTCTCTGGTCATCTGGTTCCCCAGGCAGCTTCCTCATCTCTGGTCAGGTCATGGTGTTGCTGCCCTCTAGCCTGTAGCTTTCTCCAGTGGGGTAAGAAGTAAGTCCAGGGTAAGGCCAGTGGACTGACCGGCAAGGCTACACCATGGAGTCTTCTTGTTAAGAGCACTCAGGTACTCCTCAAGGCCAGTCAGTGGAGAACAGACCAGAACCTATGAAAGCAGGCTGCTCAGAGAGCCTGGGTGCCTCCGACATAGCCTGAGCCAAGCTGGAGCCAAAGGGCAAACCCAGAATCTCCTGAGCCACCCCTCCTGTCACTCCTCTCAGGAGTCTCTCCCTGCCTTTCTGTTCCAACAGCCCTTAAGAGATACTCATTTGCATTTAATTTACATTTCATCAGCATATGTAACCAATTGCTTTGAAAAGGCAAAACAATCAATCCAGGATGTTAAAACCAGAAGATAGCCATGCTTGTTTCAGTTCAAGACTTTCCTTTAATAGGTAAGGAAATAAAAGCACAGACAAAACAGTGACTACACCTTTAATCTCCACCCTCCTTGGACTGGCATGTGCAATTTATCACTGATTTTTTCCTATCAGCTCAAATAGGAAAAATACCTACTTGGTCCCAGCTCTGGGAGGCTAGAATCTACCAACCCCTGGCTCTGGTGTTAGACCAAAGTTAGGTCTCCAGGTCAAGGGTTTGGAATCCATCTTCAGGGCTGACTGTATATTTGTTATGCAAAATACCCCATCTGTAAACTCGATGGACCCTGACAGAGAAACCTGCAGTTGACCTCAGCCTGCCCTCCCCCATTCCCCATGGGTCCCCTGACACCTGGTTGTGGTGGAGGGAGTTGGTGAGAAAGGATGGAGGACCTGGGAACCAAGCTTTGTTAAAGAGAAATTCTGAGAAGTCATGCAAACCCTTCCTCGGCATTTTCTCCCCAGTCAAAGATGCTCGGAGAGGCGAGGAAAGGTAATTGGTTGTGTGGCCATGTAGTTAGTGTTCTGCACGAAAGAAGCAGGCATCCAAGAATATCAACCTGAGTTAGAGCTCCTGATACCCTGGGTGTTTTGCAAGGGCTGCTTCACCTCACTAGAATTAACTGTTGTTATCTCTGTAGCTCTCATCCTTCTGATGAATGATGATCATGATAATAATAATAATGATAATAACTGCCATTTATCCTGGCTTCCTTAAGGGACAGACACTGGGCGAAATGCATTAATACGCTGTCACATTTAACCCTGTGACCACCGTAAAGGAAGATATAAGGAAAACTTGCCACAGGTCCGATAGTTAGGTGGCAGAGTTGAAAACTGGACTCAGGTCTTTGTGCCCTCAAATCCTGTGTGCACACTGTGTGCAAATGAGAACTTTCACATGTGCAGAAGTGACTGAAGGAATGGGAGGACTGCTTTCATCCTTATCGACAGAAGGAGTGCTCCTGCCAGTGTTATGAGAATAGAGCTGGTTTACAAGCCGTATTTCATCTCATATATAAGTTGGTCATTCAACATCTGCACAGACAGAAATTGTGCCCTGGGTAGCATTTTCAGCTAGAGGTCTGATGGGTGGGCTCTGGAGTTAGAGTGACAGGTTCAAATCCACCTTGTGCCACAAGCATGGCTGACCTTAGAAAAGTGAGCACCCTGCTTTGATAGATTCCAGGTCTGTTCTCCACTGACGGGCTGTCTTAACCTCGGCCTCTGGTTCTCACCTCACAGGACTGGGGTAAGGACTAAAGGAGGCAATGCAAAGTAAAGGTGCAGTGCATTTTAACTGTTATTATCAATGACTCTCTTGAATCTGCCATTTTTCCCATTAGCACCTACCTGTTCCTTTTATTATTTTTTTTTTCAACACTCCTACTGATCTGCGAGGTCCCTGTGCCTCTTCCCACTGTTTGGTTAGAACAGGTCAGAAAAATGAAGTTTTACCCAAAGATAGCAGGGTTAGTCTGTAGCTCTTAAGGGAGTGTAGGAAACTGGGGACAGAGAGTCATATAGCATGTCAGAGAGGAAGGGGAGATGACAGAGCTTGGCTTTAGAAGTCAGGAGGCCTGAGCTGATAGCCAGCTCTACTATTTCCAGGCTGTGTGACCTTGGGCAAGTCACCTCGCCTCCCTGTGCTACTGTTTCCTCACCTATGAAATAGGAATGCTAATATTTGTCGCACAAGGTGTTTATGAGGATTAATGAAACAACAGAGGTGCTCAGTCATTAAGTTGTTCTTATCCCTCTTCCCTTGATCCGGGAATCTACCTGCTCAGCTGAGACAACCACATAATTTAGAAAACTGTTCTAAAATGCCACTATCCTTGTCTTTGGCAGGTAGCCTGCTCCCAGCAGTCATGTTGTCCATCCCCCAGCCTCTGTGTCAGACCCCCTCTCTTTAACCCAGCCTAGTCTGACATCTTTTTGGTCTCTTCTCTTTCACTGGTTCACCTCGAGTTCATTACAATGTTTGGGAAGTTATTCTGAAGTCTCACCTACAACCAGTCTGAAAATGGAATGATGGCAACAAAATTTGTGTGAGGACAAGTCTTTGGGCCTGGGGATTGAAGTGAGAGGCTGGGAAGGAGATGAACCTAGGGTGAGACCTGATAACAGGATGGAATAGCACTGCCTGCCCAAACATCTCTGCGGCTTCGGAAGAGAGAAGGGGCACAGTGGGGCTTGGGTAGCTTGTGATCAGGGTTGAAGTTCAGGGGATTGGGCTGAAGCCAAGGCCTGGAGCAGGAGGATTTCTCTACCAAAGCCCAGGACAAGCACCTGTCAGGATGGACTCCGCGGTCTTGCTGTGGGCCCCTGGAGAGGCCGGAGTGTCAGCAGCCTGTGCCCGCTCTGCTTACCTGCACATAGTTGTCCTCACAGTAATCGGCGACTCGCAACAGGGCGCTGTGGTTGCCCCGCAGAGCCTCCCGGCCTGTGGGTATCTCAAACTCCTGCAGCTGCTGCAGCTCCGCCATTGCCCCCAGCTTCTGACAGGCTCCCCAGGGAGGTGCTGATTTTGTGCCTCACCCTGCCCTTGATTGGTCGCTCTGCCTTCCCTCCCTCTCATTGCTTTTGGTTTCCTCTTCGTGAGAGACCCAAACCTGCTTGCAAAGGGCAGGCATGCTCATTCCGGGATAAGAGGAAGTCAGTCTCTGCTCCCTGGGCCCGTGCCTCTCTGTCCCCTGCCCAGAGGAAGGGGAAAGCCAGTGGCCCCTTTGGGGGCCCAGCCCCCTAATCTTTCCCAGCAGAGGAAGCCAAGGTCGGGGCAGTTGTGATTGCTCCCTGGGCCTGGAGAGGAAACAGTTTGGGGGGGATGGGTGGGGTGGGAGACTGCAGAGGAAGGGGCTGGCCTGCTCTGAAGGCGGGGGAGTGGTGGAGGAGATGGATTTTCCACTTATGGAAGGGGAGGAAAGGGCAGAGGGTGGGGGCTTCCTTGGGAAGCCCAGGGATGAGTCACTGAGGGACAGGAGAGTGGAGGGTGGAGAGGATATGGGGACCTGTCATGCTGGGGGGCCATGTAGTGGCGGAGCAGCAACAATGGAAAACAGACAATGCAGCAGCAAGAGGAATCAAGCTGGACACCACGAGGATACAGCCAGAGGTCCCCTGAGAAGTGTTATCAAGCCTCTGAAGGGTTGCATGTGATGAAGATCTCATGTGCATGCTCTGTGCCTGATGGAGACCAGAGGTGGTGAAATGGACCAAATGTAGTGAGGGACTCAGACTAGACAATAGGAAGGACTTGGCTTTGAGAAGCACCAGGTTCAACTTTCAAATGAACTGGTCAGGTTTAGGAAACAGCGGTGGATAAATAGAGCACTAAGCCGGCCTCAGGAGGTAAGTGCTATATTTCCAGCATTAACAGGGGAGCTGGACTAGATGACCTCCAGGGTCCTGTCCTGATCTCAAGTACTTAGAGCCCTCAGCTGTGAGTGGAACTCGATCCTGGAGCAGGGGGAGTTAGGATGGACTCTAGGCCTCCTTCCTGCCCCTCTCACCACCTAGGCTGTGATTCTAGAGGCAGGAAAAAAGAGGATCACTCACTGACCATATTGGTTCCTTAATATCTGCTTTTCAAGAGGATTTCCTTGTTATTGAACAGGTGTCTGCCTGAGCAGGAGCTCAGTGTCTGTCATCGTGGATGGTCCTGGAAGGAGACCTAGAGAAAGATCAGGACATGAGTCCTATTCTGGGGGACTCCTGAGGAAGACCCACACATAGGGGTTAGAGAGAGGCATGGAGGCAAAGAAGCATGGACACAAGTATTAGAGGTAGCCATGGACCCAAGTGCTAACTGGCACAATCTCTTATGTAGGTACATTTTTATTGAATGAGTGAATGAAGAGTGAGCCAGGAGAAACTTGTAAGGTGAAATTATGGGGCTCCAGTGGAGGACACAAAGGCTTCTTGGGTGAGGGAAGTTAGGAGCTAGTCTAGGACTTGCCTCATTGGAATGAACCGCCTCAGCACAGGCTCAGCGGTAAGGAAGGGGAGGGCTTGGAAGAGAAGGTGGGGAAGGGAACCATTAAGGCTAGAGAGTGAGAACTGGGGAAATAGGCTCTAAGCCAGAAGGGTCAGTAAAGGAGTGGGGCTCACGCAGGGGGCAGGGTGTCTGTTCTGGTGGCGGTGAGGGTTTGGAGGCTCAAGCTGATGGAGGGGCTTAGAACCATGAGCCTGTGATCAGCTTAGGCCTCAGAGATTTGGGCTTCTGGGCCATCTGCTTTATCCAAAGACTTTCAGCTGATGAGGAGCTGGGACGCTCAAATATCATCTTGACTGGTCGGGGACAAGTGACTTGAAGTGCACGCTTTTTCTCGGCAGGTAAGAGGGGCTGAGGTTATACTGGGCTGTTGTATAGTCTTAGAATTATTGAACTTGGGCACCAGACAGAACTTCTTGATAACCGTGGTGATGATGATAAATGTATTCAGTGTTCATTATGTGCCAAGTAGTGTATGAAAATATTTTACATGCATTTTTTTTTTAGTATTCACAATAACTGTATGAAGTAGGTACTATTATTACACCCATTTTGCATATGGGGAAACTAAGTCTCAATAAGATTAAGTGACTTGCCTAAGGCCACACATCTTGGAAACAGCAAAACTGGGATCAGAGCTAGCATCTGCCAGGCTCCAAAGCCCTTCTCTAAACCACTAGGGTACATTCTCCCCTGACAGGGACTGAAGTTTCCTGAAAACTTCTACCTGAGTTGTATGTGGAACAATAATTTTGCTTCTCAAATCTTCCTCACTGAAAGAAACTCCTTTTCCCTCCCTTCTCCAAGCTCTGATTCCTGTTTCCTCCATAGAAAGGTCCTTATATGAGGGCGGAGGTTGTGCCTCTCCCATCAAACTGGTAGTGTCGTCTCCTCCTGAGCTTAGACTCAGGATGAAGGGAGGGTGGGAGGATGCGGAGAACATATGGTGAGCAATGAGGGGCATGAACTGAGGGACACAGCAGGGAAGAAGGTAGAAGCCAAGATGTGGAGAGTGCAGAGGAGGGAGCTGGGAGAGCCCGGGGATTTGCAATTTCGTCTGCAGAATCCTTTCCAGGACAAGGTCTCTCTAGCGAAAGATGGCCCAGGAGCTCAGTGAGAAGGACCTATTGAAGATGGAGATAGAGCAGCTGAAGAAGGAAGTGAAGAATCCCAGAGCACTGGTGAGCTTCCTCTTTCCTTCCTTACCCCTTCCTGTTCCTCACAGAGTTGGGGAAGACAATGGGATAGTAGAAGGTGCAGGACGTGCCTCTGGGTTGGGGTAGGATGTGGAAGGAGGCTAAGGTTTGACCACATGGAAATGCATGGGAGAGAACCTCAGAGCCTGGAGGGATCAGGGTTTCCAGCCCTGTTTCTGGGCTGGGCCTGGCCCCGTGTTCCTCATAGATATGAGTCAGACTTTGTGGGTCTGGGCAAGAAACTCACATTCCTCTCACACCTGCCTTCCCTTTCATCTTCCTCCTCTCTGGTCACTGTGTCCATCCTGTTCAGAAGCCTGTTTTCTTGGGACTGACCAAGTCATAGAATCTGAACAACAAACAAGGGCTGGAACCATATTTTGCTTTCTCACAGATCTCTAAGACGGGAAAAGAAATCAAGGATTATGTGGAGGCAGAAGCAGGAAACGACCCTCTTCTCAAAGGCATTTCTGAGGACAAGAATCCCTTCAAGGAGAAAGGCACTTGTATGATAAGCTGATGACACTGGAACCCCTGACCTTGAATGTCTGTCCCTCCTTAGCCCCACTCCTCACCCAGAACCAAGTGTCCTGGGACACCCAGGGAACCAATGAATTTTCACCTTCTCTTAAGTCACAGAATGAGTAAAGATATCTGGCTACATGCGTTGTGAATCCATTTCCCAACCCACTTTCTTTTCTTTTCTCCCATGATCTCCTCTACCTACTGGATACCTGTTGATCCTGCTTAGAAACCCTCTGATCTTCCCTAGCTTGGCAGTTGGCCCCATGAGTGGTGGGTTCTGAAGAGCCTGCAGTACACTGAGACCCCAGAGGGCAGGCCTTGGGAGACATTTACTCCTCCTTAGGATCCGTCCCCTCCCCTCCCCGTCCCCATTTTCCCTGTCTACTCTCTTCCTAGGAAGCAACATTTCCGTCAGAGTAGTTTGGGTTGAGAGTCGGAGGCGGGAGGTCATTTTTACCTCATCTCATGTCTGATCATGTGGTCTTCCTCACCCCAGAAGGCCTGATAACAAGAGTTTGAAAAGTCGTGATTTATTTAATATAATTAAGGGTCTGTTGTGTGCCCGGGACCAGAGATAGAAGACTAAACAAGACTAACATGGCTCCTATTTTTATGGAATTTAGCACGAGAAGACATGGAACAGTTTACAGTTAAGTCTGTGTCACTATGGGGAAAGGCATTCAGGGGTGGTGTAGACACACAACAGCAGGCGTAGACATTCAGGGTAATGAACAAGGTCAAAGTGAACTATTGCAGGCCAGTGGGGGCAAAGGCAGAGCAGGAAGTGGTAAAACATGGAAAGGGAGAGGGGTCAAGTGTTAAAGGACCTTGTTCCAAGCTCAGCTAAGAACTTTGTTCTACCTTAAGGCAACAGAAAGCTTAGGAAGGTATTTAAGTAGCCAAGGGACAGGCTTTGATCAGCAGAAGGGAGGCTGGATCTGGCTAAGGGCTGGGGGTACAATGAGGGAGAGACTGATTCTTGGGCCTTGTTAGCAGGGTAATTACTACCTAGAAGAGCCACAGACAGATATTCATGATGCAATGCATTCAGTGCAATTTCAGAAAGGTCTGCTAGGATATGATGGGAACCCATAGGAGGGCTACCTAATCCATATGAATGGGTGTGTTGCATGAAGTCCTGAGCTGAGTCCTAAAATGTTAAATTGTAAATGAGTGGATGGATGGTAAGTCTGGTTAAAAGCATAGTACAAAACAGATGCATAGATATGAGAAAGGGAAAAAAAGGAACTAGGTTTGAAAGCAAACATCAATCAGATTGGACTTGTTGGAATGTCAAGAGATAGGCCTAGATTCTTAAGATTTACTGCTGGAGAGGTGAGGTTGGGGGTGATCAGAGAGGTCTAATTCTCTGTACTAAACAACCTTGTCTGCTGGGAGTGAGTTGATAATGTTTTCATTTATAATAAAATTGGCTTTTGATAAGATCAAAAGGGGAAAGTGGAGGCAGAGGGACAATTAAGAAGATGATTATCTTATCAGGGGAGAGGTGGATTAAAGCAGTGGCCATAAGTCTTGAGGGGGAGATAGGGGTGAAGAGTTCTTGGGAAATAAAGTTTTCAGATCTTGACATTTCATGGAAATGTCAAGAATGAAGTCCAAGATGTTGGCTTGGGAGATTACTAGATAAGATTGGATGCCAACCAAGTATCTGAAAACGAAACTAATACAGTGATAACACAGCTACAAACTTGCTCAGCCTCCCCTCCCCAGAGGGCCACAGCCCAAGGACAGGTCCTACTCCTACCAGTGAGGTCATAGGCCACTGGTCAGATCCAGGATTTCCCAAAGTATCCATTCCTTTTCCAACTCCATCCAGACCCCACTTCACCATTCTGCAACTTAAAATAAATTCAGCCACTCCCAATATATTGCACTCAAAAGAAGAAAAAGAGAAATGAGAAAAAAAAACATTTATTATTTTTAAAAATTTTTATTATTACTTTTATGCCTACAGCAAGCACCTGGTCTTCCTAGGTGGTCTCCCATCCAAGTACCAACCAGGCATAATCCTGCTTAGCAGCCAAGATTAGACATGGGGTTTATTCTTATTCAGGGAGGGATGGCCAGAAATCATAGTCTGTACATGAATCCATGACCTTCTGTGTGTAAAACAGACGTGCTAACTGCTACACTATGGAACCATGTCCAGAAAACATTTAAATACAATAATTCTTTTTTTTTTTTTTTTTAATGAGGAAGGGTAAACATGCCATATGACACCAGCAGTAAGAAAGAAAAAACAGATGGGGGCTATAGTCACAGGGGTATGAGTCATGTGGCTATGTCTTCCTTCTTTCACCCACCAGTCCTTGTTTTTCTCCCTTCAGGTAGAATCTCACTGGCTGGAGTGTTTAGTCCAGAGGATTGAATCCCATCTTTATTCCTAAGGAGTTTGAACCCTTGGCAGGGCTCTGAGTAAGGTAGCAGTTTCTTCTGTTCACCTTTACTCAGGGCATGACGCCCCAGGTGTTCTCCTGGATCCTCCCATACCCTTCCTGGCCACCCCAAAGTATAATAACAATCATAGGACCCCTGAGCCTCAAGGTCAGTCATGGGCCCAACACTCTGACCCCCCTTTTCTGTCTGTTTTCCCAGTGCCAGAAGGAGCCTTAAATGGATGAAGGGCAATCTCATTTTCCACTTCAAAGGAATTATTATTTAGTGCCCTGGTGGCAGCATTCCTTTCTTGCCTGCTGGAAACTTCACATCAGCAAGTTGAGAAGATGAGAAAGATCATTCTGAGAGTGGGTCACTGATGTGATTTAAGCTGTCCATCCCTACCTCTATCCCATTCTTTCTTTTTAGCCTGAAAGAAAAACACTGTGTGTTGTTTCTGGTTCAGTTCAGAGCACATCCAGCAACCTTCATCTTTGCAAAGTGGTGTCTCCTAGATGACACCAAACTGAGATTTTACCAGGCCAGTCCATCACTCTATAAAGCCATCAGCTTCCAGACGCTGGACACTTGGTGAGATCAGCAAATCCTGTCTACATTAGTCCCTTGCCTTACTTTATTAAATATTCAGTAGTTCCATTTCTAAATAATTTTAGATGTACAGAAGAGTTGCAAAGATAGTACAAAGTTCCTATATGCCTTTCACCCATTAGCTTCTCCTATTGTTAACATCTTACATCACCATGCTACTTTTACTAAAATTACAAAAATTAACATTGTTACAATACTATTAACTAAGTTCCAGACTTTATCTGGATTTCCCTAGCTTTTCTACTAGTGTCATTTTTCTGTTCCAGGATTCACTTTACAACTAGTGTCTAATTATTTTCACTGGGAAGAACTCTGGGTTGGAGATAGTATAATCTGGGATACCATGGCCGTCTAGAAGACATTCCATAGGTCCACAGATGGCATTGTTGGCAGGAACATGACAGGCAAGGAATACAAATCCAATTTCTGAATAAGTGCCTGTGGTGACACTCTCTGATCCTTCCACTGACCTGACTCTAGAGAACTATCTGTTTGCCTGGAGGTCTGGTGTTATATGAAGAGTTCAGGGTTGTTGCCATTGCTGGCCCATTGGCGGAGTCACATTGCCTTGATGAAGGGGAAGCCCATGCTGTTCCACTCATGTATAAGCTCTATTCCTGACTCTCTGGCTGCTTTGTTTCATGAACCCTACCTAGTCAGCCCAGTGGGGTAGAAAGAGCTTCTTCTGCAGGGGGACTTCTGGTAAACCTGTTCATGACACTTGACTATTTTTAGTTTCTGTGCTCACCCTAAGGGAACCAGCCACATAACTCTCTCCAGATATCCTTGTCTTCTGTCCTTCCATTGTGTCCTAAGACCTGGTCATCTGACCAGAACCTTACTTGCTTCCCAGAAATGAGATAGGAAGGACCCAGGAACGAGATAGGAAGGAATTCCTTTCCCCAAACAACTGTCAGTGCCATCTTTTAGAAGGGCAATTCCCAGAGACAGGGGAACCATGGGGACCCAGACACTCAGATGTGATTAGGAACGGAATTGGGAAAGTGTTGTAAGAAGGGAGAAGAGGTGATAGATTGGAGAGATAATTGCAATGTAAACTTTTTAGGGTTTAGAGATTGCTTAGATGTTGAAGGATGACCAGGAAACTTCAAGGATGACCTCAAGTTTCTTTATGGGTTGACTGAGTGAATGGTGCTGTCACCAACTGGAAAGCCCTCCCTACCAGATGACTCTAGGTGATTCCCCTAGGCTTCTCCTCCCTCCCTGTTTGCCCTGTTGAAAGTTGCTGAGAGGTGAACACTGATACTACAAGAGTAGGTGACGCTGCTCAAATGGCTGCTTGGATCAAAATGAGAAAAGGCTAAAAATGGAACTTGGAGAACAACTCAGGCTGGGGTGGAGGAAGAAGAGCCATGAAAAGGGCCAAAGAGGGAAGGTCAGAGGTATGAGGACACCAAGCAGAGAAATTCTGATGATCAATAAAATGATACCAAGCCAGGAAAACAGAGGAAGAAAGGGGAAATGCTCTTGGTCTCCTGATTTTCTGGTCAATCAACATCAAGCTGAATAATTTTCAAGGTTCAAATCCTATATGCCCTTTTTTCCACATTCACATTCTCTGAAGACTCCCAGGATGGGATTCCCAGGCCTTAGAAGAAGGGGAGGCAAAGAGGAGAACAGCTGACTGTTAATTCAGGGCTCAGCTCCTGAAGCTGGCCAAAGCTCAAAATCCTTCCTAGTGATCAAGCAGTGCAGCCCCTCCCACCTTTGATGCTTTCAGTATCTCATACTTGCAGCCCGGAGAGATGAGTTCTTGTCTGCCTTAGGCAGAGGTTATTAACCAACCATGACCTCAGGGCCTCTAAGAAAGTTAGAGCCTGCTGCCCCACCCTACCTGAGTAAGGCCTGGGGACCAGATCAGCTTTATGTGCTGTCACACAGAGTCTCCTGCTTAGAAGGGCTCTGTGCTTGGTTTAACACTCTGCTGTTGCTGTCTTGAAATTCTTAATAATATCTTGAACAAGGACCACACATTTTCATTTCACACTGGGTCCCACCTATTCCGTATGTGTAAAGAGACAGAGGCCTGGGCCTGGTGGAAGAGGTAGACTGCTTATCCAGGAGCAGGGTTTAAGGTGGTTCAAAATAGCACCCAAATCATTCTACGCCCAGCTTCTAACTCTCTACCATTTCTGAGGGTTAGAAGCTGGGGTAGAGGAAGTGACTCTAGAGTCCCCTTGTCCCTCTACTTTTCCTCTACCAGACCACAGAAATGGGTAAAGTGGGTGCATCAGAACTGAGAAAACAGAAACCAAGGAAGCCAGTATAGGAGAGAGAGAGAGGCAAAGAAGTTCAGTGGACCTGCCTCTCCCTGCCCACTCCCCCATCCCATCTAATCGATGCAAATTCTTAAAGATTTTATCTTCTACATCTCTCACATGTTCATCTGTTTATCCCTTTGTTCCCTCTGCCAAACCCTTAGTTAAAGACTCATCACTTCTCACCCCATGATTCAACAGCCTCTTGTGGAGCAACCCTGCCCCACTCCAGCCCACACTCCACTTGGCTGCTAGTCTCTGTGGCTTCCTCCCTTAAATTCTTCTTGATATTCCACCTCTGTAAGACCGAGTAAAGATTTTTGGGTTTAGCATCAAGGTCCTTCCCACACCCATGGGGCCTTATTTACCTCTGGGGCCTCAGCTTTCCCCACTGCTCACCTCACCTGCCCCTATGACTCCAGTTGAAACACTTTATCATGCTACTCCTTCTTTAGCTAGCTAATTCACATAGAGTCACAACTAGGTTTAAGCATCAGTTCTAGTAAGCTTTCCCTGACTGTCCTTTGTGACTGAATGACTAAGTCATTCAAAATTAGGTGGTTTAGAATTCAAGAGTTATTAACAGTGCCTTTCTCCTTTTCTCCTCCTAGTTTCCTCCCTGGAGAAACCAATGTTATCTGTTTCTCAGTAACCGTTCAGAGATGTTTTATGTATATACAAGCCAATACATATAAATGTTCTTCCCCTTTTTACATAAATGGTAGCACTCACAGGCCATTCTGAGCTTTTGTCTGGATTTCTTTTTTTTAATCTTACCTAGCTGGATTTCACTTACCTATGCGTCCACATATACTCTTGAGCCTATTGCTTGTCATTTTACACTCTACTTTAGTCTTCAGCTTATCAGTCAAGAATTCAAGCTCCTAAGGGCAAAAGTCAAGTCTTTGATCTATTTATTTCCAGCACCTAGAACATGGTAGGTGCTCAACAAATGGGTGTTAAATGACTGCGTGTTCTATTATTTACAGGCTTACTGTGCCAGGCATTGTGATAAGTGTTGTATATGCATTATCTCACATAGAAATGAATAAACAAAGAAGATAATGAATGGACAGCACTGCGAATCTAACATAGAAAAGAGGCCAGACTAAACACAGACCTGGCTAAGCCCAGTGGTCCTGGTGTTCTGCCCTCTGCTGGTGACTCTGGTCAGTAACAACATACTGCAGGCGCCACCTTCCGGAAAATGCTGTCCTTGGGGGCCTTTCACTGGAATAAAATCACTGGAAGGATCTCCTCAGACGGAGAATGTTGAGTTGGAGAGAGAGGTTCTCCCCTGAAAGAGAAGGAAATGTGGAGGGGTTTCAGAGAAACCAAGCTGGAAGGGGAAGGACAGGGGAAATGGTGGTGAGTTCCTAAGTGTTTTACTAACTGGCTTAAGAACCATTAGTGAGTTATGAAATCAATTTGGAGATTGTGACCAATTTAAAAAAAAATAAAAACCAAATTATCAGAATGTACTTTTACATGTAGTAAAGGTGAATGTTGTTTCTTAAACTTTTTCAGTTTTGTGTATGTGTACTGGTTTGTGATGTAAAACAGATATACCGAAGGTCTTGGCAGAAGCAAAAAAAACCAAACAAATAAAAAATGGCACCAACTGAAGAAATGATGAGAAAGGTCCTAGTGAGCAAAGTCCTGAGTGAGCATGAGGATTCACAGCAGGATCAAACTTCAGAGCAGAAAGAAGGCCACTTTTGTGGATTCCAAGTCCCATGTCAGTGCAGAAAACTTTCACAGTGACAAAGACCTTGGAGCACCCCCAGCAGACTTCCAGGCATCAGACACTCAGAATTTCTCAAGCCTATTCGTTGATAGATGGCTCAAATGGTTAGAAAGTTCTTTCTGTTCGCCTCTCTAACTTCCATCCACAAATTTTCATTCTCTGCCTCTATTGCAACCCTCTAAGTTTGTATTCTTCCCCATGTAAGCATGTGTTCTTTTCTCAATTATCTGAGCTTCTTTAGTCTTCACTATTCTGGTTGTCTTTCTAATAGTTACCATTGTTGGGCCTATCGTGAATCGGACGCAAAGAAAAGGACTCTGATTACTATTTTACCAGTTCTCATAACACTGCTATGCAAAAGGCAGCATTATCCTTTTGCAGATAAGGCTCAGAATATTTATTTTTAATTTTTTCCAGCTTTATTGAGATATAATTGACATATAACACTGTATAAATGTAAGGTGTAAAATGTAATGATTTGATCTATACATATGGCAAAATGATTACCACTATAAATTTACAAATCTATCATTTCAAGTTATTACAATTTTGGAACCTAATTGCTTACCTAAATTCACTCAGCCACTTTGTGGCAGGATGAAATTTATCAATGTCTTTGGTGACCCTGGAATTGAACTTGATCCTTGAAATGTTGATCGGCTGGCTCAGAGTTAAAGGATCTTTATCCTGAGTCCTACTCTGTGGACAAATTTGATTTCCTCATCGGTGACCAGGGCAGAAACATGCCTCTAGAAAGGTACATTTTGCCTTTTTAAAGTGAGAAATATAGTACACATTTGGAATAGTGCATACAACATACTACTTATTTTAACAATTTTTTGTAAAGTAAGCAACCTATGTAAACTCTATCCATGACAAGAAATATAGAATATACCCCCTAGAAGACTACTGAAGACACTCTCTCTTCCCAAAAGATTTTTGGGATCTTCACTTACATGTGAATTATTTCTCTGTTTCACTTAATAGTTTTACCAGCTAAATTTGCAGCTCCAAACAACAATAATTAAGTTTTGTTTGTTTAGGAACTCTATATAAATGAAATTATATTGTGTATTTTTTTGCTCAATACTACTTTTTAAAAAAGATTCATCCATTTAATTGCATGTAGTTGTTCCTTTGTTGCTGTATAACAGGGGTCCCCAACCCTCATGCCGCAGACTGGAACTGGGCTGCACAGCAGGAGTGAGCGGCAGGCAAACAAGTGAAACTTCATCTGTATTTGTAGCCGCTCTCCAGTGCTAGCACCACCACCTCAGCGCCACCTCAGATCATTGGGCATTAGATTCTCATAGGAACACCGGTCTTGGTGCCAAAAATGTTGGGGACCGCTACTGTATAGTATTCCATGGTATAGTCTTACTGCAAATTATTTATCCATTTTATCCAATGATGGGCATTTGAGTTCCTTCCAATTTTTGGATATTATGTTGCCAAAAACACTCTTATACATGTATCTAAGTACACAAATGCTCACATTTCTGTGGGTGCATGTATGAAAGTGAAATTGCTAGATCACAGGGTATGAGTATCTTCTTAACTTTATTAGCTAATGTCAACCTGTTTCCCACCAATTCACACTCCCATGAGAGTTTATATTATTCTATAGTCATGGTAACATTAACATTGTTATTCTGGTGAGTGCAGTGATATCTCATTGAGTTTTAAATTTGCATTCTCCTGCTGACTAATGATGCTTTGCATCTTTTCATATGTATATCAGCTGTTTTTTGTTAAGTGCCATTTCAAGTAGCCAGCGGGTCCTTTATGTGAGGTGTCATTTCAAGTTTTTTGTTTTTTCCCCATTAGGTTATCTTTTTTCTTATTGATTTTTAGGAGTTCTTTACATAATCTAGAACAAGTTCTTTGTCAGTTATGCATTCCAAACACCTTCTCCTATTCTGTAACTTACCTTTACACTTTCTTATTGGAGTCTTTAATAAGAAGGACATAGGATATCATATTAATATAGTGACATATAGTAATCATTTAGAACCTTTTGTGTCTTAAGAAGGATCCTTACCCTGAAGTCATGAAATTATTCTCCTATGTTGTCTTCTAAAAGTTTTATTGCTTTTCCTTTCACATTGTCTATATTTCACATGGAATTTATTGTCATGTTTAGTGTAAGTTGGGAGGAATTTGATTTCAAATTTTTCTATATGAACACCCATTGTTCCAGCATAATTTATTGAAAAGTAGGTTCTTTCTCCCACTGCCCTGTCCTGTTACTTTTGCTGTAATTCACTTACTTGCCCAAGTGCGTGTGGGACTATACCTGGGCTCTCTATTCTGTTACACTGGTATGTTTGTCTGTCCTTTCACCAATATTGCACGATCTCAATTTTTATAATTTATGGTTGATAATGAGCTTTAATATCTCGTAGAGCAAGTCTTTCAACTCTCAAGCCTAAGTACTTTTGAGGCTGGGATCGCTCATACACACAAATCCATTCAAACCTTTTAGGAGTGTGTGTGGTGGGGTGGGGAGGGGGTGCTCAGGGGAGAGATGGGAGTGGTGCAAGGATCCTCTCTGTTTCCAGGTCGTACTCCCAAAGGGCGGGAACATATAACCCCAATGCCAATCACCCTGTAGGGAGATCACAAATGCGTCAGTAGGCTCCCTCGTCACTTATCCCAGAGGGACAGACAGCTCTCAAGATCCTTCTTTGGATACCAATCCGAAGAAGACAACGCTCCATGCTATCTCAGAGGTACACTCTTTCCTGCAAGTCACGCGCGCCTAATCAGCGCCCAAAACACTGATCCAGGACAGATTCGCCAATACAGAGATTCACTCGATCTTGTTGGTGAACCCTATAGAGGTTGCTATCCTCCGCTGGGGAGAAGTAGAACATGGATATGATGAGAAATCGCCGGCAGAGATGCCCTGACCCGCTGAGACGAACTGACGAACGGATAGCTTGACTAAGGACTTTTTTCTCATTGAAAGACACAGACAACCTCACTGCCTGCTGCCTGAATACCAGACACACTTATTTAAGTATCTGAGCCACTCACAGCCGGACTGATCCCCCAAACCACACCCTCCTCCCCCAGCCTGTCATTCCTTCCGGCGCTCCTTGGTTGGGGGAGGCCAGTTCTTTCCCAGCGTGTAGAGCAGAAATGTATCGCACTCTGCACATTAGCCAATAGGAACAAGGATTTCTGGCAGCTTTCGGGGGCTGGGTCTCCTAGACCCGAAGACTGCCGAGTTGCCCGCCCAAAGCAGTATCCTCGGTATCCTTCGGGTTTCTCCAGCTGTCACCTCCAGCTGTCACCTGCAGGGTAAAGTCGCGTTCATTCGTAAACATTAACTTGTCTGCCCTCTCACGCATGCGCACTGCAACCCTCAGGTCGGGCCTGAAATGGAAGAATCTTGAAAGGAAGGGACCCTACCTAAACGGCTGTCCGGCAGGTCACAGGGGCAACGTCATAGGCCGAGGTGGCCGCTGCCGTCAGCCATTCCCAAAACAGGAATTGTAGAACCAAAATGTCTAGAGAGGTCCCACCGAGATTTGAACTCGGATCGCTGGATTCAAAGTCCAGAGTGCTAACCATTACACCATGGGACCCGCTGGCTCCTCTTGGTGGCCGGAAGCCTCCTCAAGCCACCTAACTAAAGCATTGAGCTGTCTTTTGAGAATGGTAAGTGATGCCGAGTTCGCCTGGCCTAGGCCCTGGGCTCTAAGCCCCCGGCCATCCAGGCGGGAGGAAATGGAGCAACGAGGGCTTCCGCGTTCCTGACATTTCTGGTCCCGGGGTATCATTTCTTGTAGCCGCTCTTTCTGCTGTCCTCCAAGGGTCCTAGCTCAGTGCCCCTGGAAAGCCTGGAGGGCGGCGAGCTGGCGAGGGCGCTCTTAGGAGCGCGCGACCAGTGGTGATGGGCCGGGCTAGGGGCCAAGGGCCGGCTCCAGTTCCCAGCATCCAAGCAAGAAGCTCGGCACCCACATCCTGGGCTTCATAGTTGTTTATTTATTTATTTACAAACAAACTACCATAGGAAGGGTATCTTGGCCAAGTGGGTAAAGAAACGGACTGGTACGTGAGGGAACGCCAGTTCGAGGCCCGAGCGCACCAAGCACTAATCACCGAGTTTTACGGGACTAAAGCAAAGCCAGAGGTGTTTGCACAAAAAAGAACCTTCAAACGTTTCGTGTTTTGCTTTAAAAAGTATTTGGTAGGGTGGCCCCTTTCAATATGTCAGATCAGTGAAAAATAAAAAAAGGTTTCTTTGGACTTTTTCATAAGCATTAGTGACAGTGTAAATGGATAATGACGGATGAGATTTTATATGCCATTTGACTCAACAGTTTCACTTTTGGAAGTTTATTCTAAGTGACAACTAGGACGTGTCAACTGTTGAGGATGTACTCACCTGTGTCGTTTATGATAGTAAAGAAGAGAAAATAAAGGTCCGTCAATGAGAACTGATTAACTATTGATAACTATATAATAAATACTGAGCAAGAATTTAAGGGATAAGTTATTGTATTAACATGAAAAGAAGTACAAACCTAAACAAAACAAAAACAAAAATCTACTTATTATTATAATTAGAAGGTATAATAAAATCCCACTTATATACAGCCAGAAAAGTTGTATACCTATGTGATGAACACTTGCTATTTATTTGTGACATCTAACTGATTTCTTTTCTTGAGAGATCCAACGTTGTGTGGGTTTGGGTGACAGCGGGGCTGTCTCCAACACAGACATACTCTCCAGGCTTCTTCAAGCCAAAGTGAAAGTGTGTGTCCTTAGCTTGGCTAATTGGACTTAGAATCCAGAAGCAGGGACTTTTTAAAACTTGTTCTGCTGTTGATGGTGGCTTGTGATACCCAGTGTCAGAGGAGCAGTGATGTCAGCCATGCCACGTCCACTGGCAGCAGATATGGTATCCCAACCAGACTGTCCAGGACGCTGACCTTAGCTCAGCTCCTGGTTGCCTAGTTCTCCTTCGTTCTTGCCCATTTTCCTGAACTTTGGTCTCCCTCTGATGCTTTGAGCTATGTGACATCCTTCCAGTAAGTCCCTTTTCTGCTTAAAATATGCAATCTGTTTCTTGTTCCACATAGTCAAGAACCTGCTTAGCCCAAAACCAAAAGTTTTGTTGATGACAGTTAACTCTGGAGAGTAAATGAGGGCCTGTTTTACTGTATTGCGTGAAAATTTCTTTTTATAACTCTTGTATATTGTCAGTAGAAACATTAACAATTTTTTATTTTGAGTACTAAACCAAACTCCCCCTGAGGTCCAATGGTGAGATAAGTGTGTTCTATTAAGGCTCTATTAAGATTGAAGTGACTTAATATCAAATTGACATAATAATGAATGATTTTAGCATCTCTGGACCTCAGCTTTCCATTTATATCCTTCTTACAAGGGCTCTGTGTAAGCTAATTGAAATTAAATTTTCAAAAGTTACTGTAGAAATCCTAAAGGGTGATGATTATATCCTTCAGAAACATGTAGGATATAGTTCTTTCTGTCCAATATGAGCGTAAAGGAGTGATTTCCTCCTTTTCCCACTTCTCTCTACTTCCATTCTCTAGTTTTTCTTGTGCAGTTCCCACCACCTTCTTCAGCTTGAGAAAAATCTTACCAGGCCCAATGAGACTTTCCCTGAAACCCCTCTACTCCTGCGTTCTTCAAGCAGCATTAAAGGATTATCTCTTACAGCTTTTGTCATTACTTGCTGGAATTATATGTAACTGTGTTTTGTTCCTCCGTTTCTCCCATCTTTCCTCCCTCCCCTCCTTGGCTGGGCTGTGAATTCCTTTGGAGACAAGGCCCAGAACTTGCCTGGGC
Organism: Macroglossus sobrinus; assembly: GCA_004027375.1. NCBI lineage: Eukaryota > Metazoa > Chordata > Mammalia > Chiroptera > Pteropodidae > Macroglossus > Macroglossus sobrinus. The sequence continues at coordinate 209,382 of PVKZ01002138.1, forward strand.
CTTGAATGTGGCTAGTATCTTATCAAACACGTTCATTGAACCCCCTTAGAGGGCCAAAACTAGTTTTGTTTAGAGACCCTTTAATGTCACATTTATTAATTTTTTTATGATAACAGAGAAAATGGAGATAATATGTAATCTCCCTGCCCCAACATAACTAGTTTCTTTTAACATATATCCACGGTGCATGCTGTCCCAAAGGCGGCATCCCATGAAGCGTTGAGGACAGATTCTAAACCTCCATAAGGCGGCCCCTGAAGTGCGGGGGAGCACCCAGCTCTGCCAGAGGTGGACGTAGCCTGAGGTGGGGTTCAGCCTGAGGGCTGAACTGCAGCGGAGTGAAATGAGGCCAACGGTTAAGAAAAAAGGACTAAAGTCCAGGATAACGGAATTTAAGATATTCTCCTAAGTTTCTCATAAGACTATAATAATATCATAAATGGATAATGAAGGGAATAATAGGTACAATAATGCTTTGAGTAGTTCCTTCCTTCCTTTTTTTTTTAGGTGTATAAACTATTAATAGACAAGGCCTACAGATTTATTTATTTATTATTAGACACCTACAGTGCGGCCTCGGCAGCCAGTGGTCTCCATGTGTTGGCCATGAACATGAAGTCCCCGGAAGTGGCGCAGCCCTCTATGGGCTCAAATTTTCTTCAGTCACTCCAGGTCTTCACAGAGCTTGCTGTCCAGACCACTGGACGGGACCTGGCTGTATTTTCCGTCTTTCACAACCTCTGTCTGTTCAAGAACCAGTCTGGGATCTAGTACTGGCGTGCATTCTGCATAATGGTGATTATACATTCCACCTCATACTCAGTAAGCTCATCTGCTTTCTTGGTTAGGAATGTCTACTTTTTCTTTTCTTTTTTTTTTTTTTTTTTGACACCTACAGCAGCTGGTATTCCTAGGTGGTCTCTTATACAATTACTAACCAGACCCGACCCTGCTTAGCTTCCGAGATCAGACAAGATCAGGCATGTTCAAGGTGGCATGGCCATAAGGCCATAGGCTAATGTCTACTTTTCTTAACACTACATGAACATATCTTTGCCCTACACCTTTAATTGAAGTGACAGCAAAAACTATTTTCCACCTACCATTGATATTGGTGTCGAGTACTCACAAAATGTGCTGGCATTTCTCAGGGATCACTACAGACATGGTGGTAGCCCCAGTGGCAGTATGTAGGCCTCTTGTGGAAGAGCTAGTCGGCTTCTTTCAGCTCTTCCGAGGCCCCTCACAGTTAGCTCGGATAGAATCTGCCTTGCTCTGTGTTCTTACCACAGGTTAGGTGATATCTACCACAGATCCTCTATTTAGCCTTGGGAGCTCCAGCTATGCCACACAAGCCATCAGCGCCCCCTTGTGCAGGGTGACAGGTGATGCCGAGTCTCCCAGCTTGCCCCACCTCTAAGCCCAGCTCATTGCTCTGGACCTCACATTCCCCAGGCTCTGATGGGGGATATTTGGCCATTTACTTATTTTGAACAAAACAGCATCCACATTTTAACTTTTTTCTGAATGTTTTCACTTTCTCTTTTTAAATTAATTTTATTTTTTCACTTTATAAAGTGAAATCATTTATGATGGAAATGTAGAAAATGCAGCAAAGAAGAAAGATTTAAAAATGACGAAAATCCCAACAAGCACTTTTAATATTTGATGTGTTTCATTCCCTTTATAAAAATGCATTTTTACATAGTCACTCTCACTGTATATATAATTTTATGTTTTGCTTTTGCACTTAACATAATAACATGTTACTTTAAAACCATCTTTCTTTTTTTCCCTTAAAAATGTTTAAAGTATTTAAATGGGTAATGCATGACCTTAATACAAAATTTGAAAGGTATAAAAAGAAATACATAGATAAATAAAATTCCTGACTATAATTTTCTGTTCTTACAGGCAACTTCTGATACTCTCCTACTAGAGACAGTTTATTCTCATACAAAAGTATATTTACTTAACACCGTATCTTGAAGATTGTTTCATAACAGTACACGTAACATATATCTCATCCTTTTAAAATTATGTTTTATTGAGATGTTATTTACATAAAGTAAAATGCACAAATATGAACTGAAATCACAATTTTACAACTGTGTGACCATTACCTAGATCAAAATATAGAACATTTTCATAATATTCCTGCAGAAAAAGGGCACTACTCTGGTTTCTAGCACCAAAAATATAGTTTTACCTATTTTAAAGTAGATATAAATATATAGATATAGGTATAACTATATATCTATATGTAGATAGATGACAAAATAACAAATTGTGGTATATTCATACAATGGGATACTCAGCAAGGAAAAAACATATTATGGATATATACAGTGACATGGATAAATCTCAAAAATATTTATGTTACTGCAAAATGGTATCATTTGTCTGGCTTCCTTTGCTAAAGATAATATTTTCGAGATTCATTCATGTCACTGTATATATCCATAATATGTTTTTTCCTTGCTGAGTATCCCATTGTATGAATATACCACAATTTCTTGGTCTATTCTCCAGCTGATGGACATTTGGGTTGATTCCAACTTCGAGGCCTATATAAATAAAGTTACTATGACTATTTTTGGTCTCGGCTATATACATAGTAATGGAATTGCCTGGTCACAGGGTAAGCATACATTTAAGTTCATTAGTTGCTGCCAAACAGCTTGCCTAAGTGTCTGTACAATTTTACACTCCCACCGGCAGTGTATGAAAGTTTCAGTTGCTTCACGTCTCAGTTAATATGTGGTATTGTTCGTCTTTTAAATTTAGCCATTCTAGTGGATGTATAAAGATTTCTCCTTGTGGTTTTAATTTGCAGTTACTTGATGGTTAATGAAGTTGAACATCTTTTTAACATGCTCACTAGTTGTTTGAATGCCTTTTTTTCTAAGTTTTTCTTCAAGCATTTTGCCCATTAAAATTGTTATCTTATTGATTTATAGGAATTTTTTATATATCTGAGATATGAATCATTTGCCAAATATTTGTATTACAGATATTTTCTTCCAGTCATGGTTGTCTTTTCACTTTCTTAATAGTGTTTTTTTTATTAGCAGGTTTTAATTTTGACCAAGTCAAATGTATTCTATTCCTTTTGTAAATAATGCTTCTGTGTTCTTGCATGCACAAGGCTGGAAGCTTTTTCCAAGCGAAAGGACATTGACATGAGCAGTTACACAGATTACTTAGTTACATAATGAAAACTTTAATAATCTCCTAGTAAACTTTAAAGAGGGTTAAGGGATGTAGATTTCCTATAGGTGATTTGTTTGAAGCTGGAGCAAAAAGGCTGAAGGATATAAAGGCAGCTAAAGCATCCAAGCAAAGGATTAAGAAAAAAGAGCTTTATACAGGTATGAATCCTGTGAAGGACATTAAATACAGAGTTGTGAGGAAGAGATGGGGTAGAGAAAGGTGACCTCCTGGAAAGCTGGTGATCCTGAAACAGTTACTGGTGTCTGGAATACAGACTATGTGCCTCTTAAGACTGTAGAATATCAAGAACGAAAAATGGTAGGAACAAATGAGGATGTTGGCATGGGTTAGTGACTTCATGCAGTCTTCAGAATGGTCCCATAAGAGAGACAAGTTTGGGGCAGAGGTGCCCTGTTTTAAAGCAGGTATAATATGGTTTTACTAGGAGTGGCTTGCAATCCAAGTTTACTGGAAGTCCCATAATTTGGAGCCTTTCAGGACTGGAAAAGCTGAATTCTCTATCCCATTGGAAAGCACTACCAGAAACAGAAGACTTAGAGAAAATTTGAGCAAAAATACCAGCCTATTACATTGAAAAGCTTTAAACATTTTCTGCCCATGATGAGTAAAAACCTGGGGACAAAGAGCAGATTACAGATGGTCTCTCTGTACCTTAGATGACTGTTTTGAAGAGCGTCAAGGTAACCGAGTGCCAGATGATGAGCAAGGCTAGAGGTCTGAGGTTACCAGAATGGATTTCCTAGTCTAGACAGGATCTCAGGAATTGACTGGGAGTGAAAACCTGTAAGTTTTTTGAGGTCTTGCTGGCAATTCAATTTCTTTAAAAATCTGACTAATAATAGCTAATGAGTTTTGACTTCGATGGCTGTCTCCAACTCACGGGATTACCGAATTCAAGAACTACTCATGGTTGTAACTTGGTCGTTAACGTAGTTTTATTTACTTGCAACAAGGAGACAGGGGGTTCGCATCCAAAGCTCTGCTTCCCTGAAGGGAGGCTTAGGTGTTGCTTATACAGTTTTTGGTTAATTATATGTTGATTTTTTTTTGCAGTTGGTTAGACCATTCTTGTTGGGTAAGGGTGAAGCTCATCTGGTTACATCAGGAAAATACTGAGTTACGTTTTAACATTAGCAAGAATAGCATTTAGTAAGAACTGCCCAGACCTTGAGACTCTTGTCTTATCTAACAGTGTACATAAAATGCATGTACTATTGCACGAAGTGACTGTGCATGTTAGTTAAACCCGGAAGAGCTTTTGCAATAGAATCTTTATGACAACAATGGAATGAGGTACGTGTGTTCAATTCCGCTTTGGGAGACTAAAAAATGACAATCTGTATCAACATATAAGAAATTTTGAAATAAGGTTAAACTGATTTCTTTACTATAAGACTTCTCAGAGCTCTTACTACCTCTAATGTAATGTGAATTACAAGTCTCCAAGAGAAAGATACAGCATGCAATATTTTTCAAAATTATTTGACCACCAAAATATTTTTCATTAAGTTTTATTAATATCTCATAGACACACTATTAATATTTCAATAACTGTCTGCAAGAATAACGGTTGTCGTGGCCCTCTTGCTACCCAGTGCTCTGTTCTCTCCCTCTGACTGCCTAACTCCCATCTGCCTTCTGAGGCTCTAAATGAGCTCACTCCACAGAGCCTTCCTCAGCTGCCCAGGCCACAGTGACTTCTCCCTTCTCTGATTCTTTGACCCTGGCCGCCCAATGATCCTAGTAGACGGAAATGAATCAGGCTGCAACCTCCTCAAGTCAAGGACCCTGGGTTATTCACACTGAGTCCACAAGCTAGAACCAAATATAAACTTGTGGACAACAGTGATCATCTCCAGCATCAAGTGCCACCAAATAACCCTCAAGGACCCCGCGACCCACAATTCTTTTGACTGAAGATACCAACCCATTATATCCTCTTTCATATGATAACTAAGGAAATGATGTGAGACACTTTATGTGCAAATTCTTCATAAATGATAAGGAATCATACAAATAAATGATTGTTTTTAATATGGGCTCCATTGCTCTGATCGGTTACTCGTCTATTTCTAATGACCTTAGTTTTCCGATGGTCTTTCCAATAGCTGAGCCCAACCCATTTGCCCTAACCACTAGGTAGTTTATTGTAATGTTCATTTTTTCAGAAGTTTATTTTTTGGTAGCCTGACCACATGTTCCACTGTCCCAGATATCAGCAACCTGTCAGCCTAGTGTTTTTCTGATGTCCAGGTGCCTTTACGTGGAACATTGGAGATGGTTCTTGAAATAGTGGAGAGCCAGCTTGAACTGGATTTGGGTATTTGTGTTGGCTCGGTATTTGCTGTAGCTCTTCTCTAGGGCAGCCAGCTTTGGATCCACCACTGGAGAATGGTCTTGGTGACCTATAATCACGTCTGGACATGACCCCACAAGCAGGCTCCCAAGCCCATCAATAAAGAACTCTGCCAAGAGAGGGAAAGCACGAGAAGGAAATGTGAGCTTCAGCCTGAGACCCGGGACCATATTCTAGGTCTGGGGGGACAGTCGGGAGGAGGGGACATAATTTATATACCTTAGGAGGTTCAGCAACCTGCCCTGCTGGTGAGTTGGAAGGAAATAAAAAAGCTCATTTCTCAGACAGAGATATGAGTAGAGAGACAGAGAGACACAGATTAGCTTTCTAGCTGGAAAAAACTGGATTCCAGGACTGAGAGAATCAGAAGGGAGAGAGAGGGGGCAGTTAACCAGTTGCAATTTTCTAGAAAGAATTTCTAGAAAATGAGAATAAGAAACAGGGTGGGAAAAGAAGGAGGGGACAGAGCTCTGGGGAAAGGAAGGGGAAGGATGTCTCAGGAATAGTCTGTGGGAGATAGGAAATCACAGAGAGGGTGAAGAGGGAGGCAAGAGAGACCATAAGCTCCCTAATTTGGGGTGAAAAGAGAAGGAAACCCAGGGGTGCCGACCAGTGACCATGATCAGTGGAGCATGGCCTTTGAAAGAATAAACTTCTGAGGACAATTTATAGCCCAGCTCCTTTCCTCCCTCCTCCAGCCTCCCCACCTGAATGAGCCACTCGTTGCAGGCGGGGGTCGAAGCCAACTCTTTGGAGTCGTTCTGTGTGGGCCAGGAAGAAGTTGACAACGCCACTAGTCACCACACAGTTGGGGAAGCCATCCAGGGGCCGGAAAGATCCTGACCTCCGGTGAAGACAGTCCCCATTCTCACTCTGCTCCAGGTACAGCTTAAACTGGAACAAGTTTCCAAGCACACTGCCACCTACCTAGTCCATGGGCAGAGAAATCCACATTAGAGAATACAGACTGAATAGTCATGTTGCCTCTGCCAGGAATCCTTATTGGACCAAACCAATAAGAATCACACCCTTTCTCTATCTACCCTTCATATGGTTCCTCAGTTACTCTTTTCTTCCTGTTTCAACCACAGCCTTCAGCATGTATTGCTTGGGTCCTTTGATCTTTCATTCCTGCTTATAACAGAAAATCTCCTTGGTAGAAGCAGAAAGCATTTACACCAAGTCCAAAGGGCAGACAATTTCTCTGTTCTACCTACCTTATTGCAAGCTCACCTTTTCCAGAAGTTAACTCACTCCTTTCTATCAAGAGGAGCAGTATTTGGGTGCAGGCAAGAGGCATTCTGCATGCACAGTGGTCTGTGAGTGGAGACTCCACTGTTGGGGGTTCTTGCAGCTTCTTGCAGTTTATCTCAAGCTATCTTTCTCCCACTCTATGCTCCTGGCTCACCTCTCTGAGCAGCTATCCATTTCCTCATGGAAGACATGTGCATTTATGTCTGAGCCCAAGCCAGACAGGAAAAGTGAGTACATCTATTCCTGAACCATCGTTAACCATCCAGGGTGTCACAGTAAAGCCTACCAATGTCCCCCATCACTTGTTCTTTCCTTCTAACTTTTAAATGAAACCTCTGAGCTTCAAGTGGACTAAATTAAGACAGTTCTCTATTCAACTAAAGATGAAATTTTCCCCACTTCCTTTGCAAGGTCTGACAATGTGGCTAAGTCCTGACTGAAGGGCAACGATTTAGCATGGATGTCTAGATTACATTCTTAAAAGAAAACTGTTTGTCCTTCACTTTCTTGCTCCCCATTTCTTCTGGCCATGCAGCCGAGCACCACAAGGATGGCAGAGCAACAAGAGAAGGAAGCTGGTTCAGGATGACCCTGGAAGCAGAGTCAAGTGCCAGCTTGGATTTTGACATAAGCGGGAACTACACCTTCTATCTTGTTTATGCTATTGTGATTTGGTCTCTAGAAGAGTAGCTAAGAGATCTCTTAGCCAATCAAGATGTTTTTGAGATATCCACCTGGAGTAAGAGTTAACTGTGGTCACAATGCCACTTACATTCTTTCCTATTTTCTTTATTTTTTTAATGGCTTTATATCCATATATCTTTGATGTTAAAATCTTATATAAGTAAGGTGTACAGCCTGATGTTTTGAAAAGATCACCGCAATCAAACTAACATATCTGTCACCTCTACATAATTACCATTATGTGTATGTTGAAAAGATTTAAGATTTATTCTCTTCCCAAATTTGAAGAATGCAATACAGTATTGTTACCTATCACCTTTTTCTTCCCTTTTCTATATGTGAATTGACTTTTGATGTTTTTATTACTTTTTTTAAATGTCATTAGGGATATGTGTGCTTTTAAATCTTTGTACCATTTACATTTTTTCGAATGGTGTGTGACAGAACCTGAGCACTGCTCTCTTTCACCTCACACCATTTTAAGAAGGAAGTTAGAAGTAATGCATAAATACACCATTTTATAGATGAAACAAGGTGAATTGGGGATATAAATTGTTCAAAAAATAAATAAACATGGAGGCAGAAAGATAATTGACACATTTCCTGATGCCTGGTGTGATGCTCTCAACCCCAGAGATGCACTGGCTATTCATCTCCTGAATTGGCCCCTCTCCCTCACCTTCTTTCCCTCTCCTCTTCCCTTTTCCTCTCTTTTCCCCTCACATACATTCCCCTCTTCACTTCTCTTCCCTTTCCTTCTCTTGTCTGTGTCCACATATTGCAACTGAAGTAAAATTAGCAATTCTCTCTTACCACATCCAGTTCAGTTTTCTCCAGAACATCCACCAATGTCTCAATCTTGCTCTTGTTGGTGAAGAGAAAGTCATCGTCCACCCAGAGAACATATTTGGTGGTGACCTGAGATATAGCCAGGTTCCTACCAGCAAACCAACCCTGTAGGTGGGATGAGGTTAGATCAGTGGTTGCCAGCCCTGGCTACATATTAGAATAATCACCTGGGGAGCTTTCTTCATTCTTAATATCCAGGCTGCTTTGTCTCAACCTCAGATAGTGGTGGAGAATCACTGGTTAAAGGGGGGTCCATGTCTGGAAGAAGGACAGTGACATTCTAAATCAAAGACTAAAAGACCAGAAAGCTCTTCCTTGGCCTGTGGCCAATATGGATGGATTGTAGTCCTTTTCTATCCGATAGAGTGTCTGTGGCTCCCCTTCCATGTCCCCTTATGCTGCCTGGAAGATGATGGAAGGTGGAACACTCTGGTCTGTATAGTATCCATTTCCTTCTGTGTGTCCTTGAAGAAAGGTATGTGAGGGAGAGAGACAGAGAGAGCGAGAGAGAGAGAGAGAGAGAGAGAGAGAGAGAGAGAGAGTCACTCTAGCTTGAGTGGAATTGTAGGGATGAGAAGTTTCTTTGCTGTTGAACCTGCCTGTCAGGAATACTTGGGATGTAAGACACCTCTAATCACTTAGAAGGACATTGATCAATATCAAGTGTGAGAAAAGGCAGATTAACTACCCCATTAATACAGAAAGTGAGAGTGACCTGATTTCTATGTGAATTTGGAGTCAACAGGGGCCTGCCTCAGAGTAGAGTGCCACCCCTTTCCTCTTCAGGACCCTACTGCCTTGGAAAAGCCACTTCAGTGCTTCAGCAGCCTCATCCACACTAGAACTTGACTCTGGGTCCCTCTTGTCCCAGGACTCAGGAGTCTCCCTATCTGGAAGGGACATACCTTCCCAAAGGGCATGATGTAGTACTCCACATAACTGTCATTAATTTTCAAGGGCTCCTTGCTGTCATCAGCCACGATCACAGTCAAGTCTGGGTAGTACTCACGAACACTCCTGAGCATGGTCATGAGCTTGTGGGGACGGAGGAAAGTTTTGGTGGCGATGGTTACCAGGTCTCTGAGCTTCTTCTCTGGGCAAGAAAGGGTAGATGTCATAGCTCTGTCCTTTAGGAAGCCTCAGTGTCTTAGCTTGCATTATTCTTGTGGTTTCTTTATGCCACAACCTCTCAGTTTGTGGGCCTCATGCCTTAGTAGGTGCTTAATAAGAGTTTGTTCATCGAATTAAAAAATAAATATATTTAAAATGTACCCAATTTATTGAAATTTTATCTGTCTTCTAGTCTATACAGGTCTTCCCCTGGTTCTCTTGGCTCCACTATGCCATTTCCTACTGTCAATTTGAATGCTTTATTGTATGGTTGCCTGTCAGTACTTCGCTTGCATCTGCTTTCATTTAATACTAGGATTTGAGATACACAGAGCTTTGCCCATCAGTATAAACTGTCATGGGACCTCAAAAGAAAAGAGAAGGTCTAAAAAACTTGAGACTTGCCCCTGTCATCAGCTGAAGCTCCTAGAGAAAAATTTACTTGGACTTCATGAGTAGAAATAAGTCTACTTGGAGATTGGAATGTCGGGATCAGGTTATCTAAGACCCCAGTATAAGAGGATGGACTAGGAATCTGGGGGTCCTGGGAATAGGAGCAACTATACAGCTGTGAGATGGGAAGGAGTCAAGAAAGAGAGAGGAGAAAACAAAACAAGCAAAAATATCCTACTGTAAATGAGCTCACCAACAAAAATTTCAAAACACTCAAGAAAAATTATCATGAATATCAACAGTCAGCAAATCTACCATGTGCAAATGAACCCCTCCAGATATACTGAAAATAATAGGCACCTGAAAATGAGAATGTTTAAAATCTTTAAAGCAATAAATAACAGAATCATACATATTAAAAAAAGAAACAAAACCAGCTAGAAATGTAAATATATGAATATGAAAACCACTTAAAATTATTGAAGATCAATGTTAAGAACCAAAAGGGAGACATGACCTCAGATATATTAAAATGTTATGACAAAAAATGGTAATTTTACATCAAATGGATACTTTTATAGAAACATTTAATGTACATATGGATTGATAACCATTAAAGACAAAGAATTATATTTTAACATTTCTCTCTTTTCTCTTACTCCTTCCCATTTACATTTCACCCTTAATCCCTAACCACCTACCCTGCAATTTAGACAAAAAAAAGGACAGGAGGACCAGATAAGTTTTAACAAAACTTCAAAGAACATGTAATTTCTATTTTATTACAATTAATTTCAGAAACTAGTAAAAAGGAAAGTAACCAAACTCAATTTATAAGCTTTGCATAATGTCGATAACTGTGGATTAAAAAGGGGCCACATACTAAACGAGCTCAGGGGAGGCCTGCATGGCGGGCCTTAGTAACTCAGACTGAAAGTAACCACATAGGATGGTCTGAACATAAAAATTCCTAACTAAAAGTGAGTCGTGGCAGATAGTCTTATCCTAGGCTTAGAATTTCCTTGATAAAGGTCAGTTTTTATCTTAAGTGAACCTGTCTTTTTGCATCTAAGATAACATACCCTATTATTATCCTAGTACTCTCCTTTCCTAGGCCCCTCAAGGCACACCCACTGCACCAGAGCAGGAGACCACAGAACCCCTCATTGTTATCTTCCTCCCAGAATACTATCTCTACATATGGTATTATAAATGTTCATTACTAACTATACTGTAACCACCAATGTAAAAGAAGTATGTGTCTCTCTCTTTTACTTTTTATCCAATCCCAGAGATTACCCCCACTTTGCTTTCTCCCACCCCCTTAACCTACCACCAGTGGATTTCATGTAACCCAACTACTAATGTATAAAATAAGCTGCAAAACTGCCATTCTTCTGAGTATTTTCTTAATGCATTGAGATTTTGCTTCCTGGCAGTTGTTGTCAGTTTGAATCAAATAAACTCATTAAAATTCTCTATAGTTTTGAATGTTTCTTACATCCACATAACAAAACTGGGCAAAGATATTACTGGAAAAGATAGTCTCAGTTTGGAATAAAGATGCAAGAATCCTAATTAAAATAGTAGCAAATTTAATTCAGTATTTAATCAAATAATGCATTGCAATCAACATGGGTTTATTCCAGCAATGCAAGGATACCTCAGCAATGGAAAATCAATCAGTGTAAATCACTACATGAAACCAATTGAAGGAGAAAAATTAGTTTAATATGCAGACAAATTACCTGATAAAATTCAATACTCTTTCATAATAAAAATAATAATAATTCTTAGCAATGAAATAGAAAATAGAAACAGAAAAATGCTTAGCAATAGAAATAGAAAGAAAGAAGGAAACTTTCTTACCCTGCTATATCTACCACACTCCTACACAGCAAACGTTAGTGGTGTAACATTAGAATATTCTTCTCAAAGTCAAGAACAAGCAAAATTACCTGCTACTGTTGTTACCGTTCAGCCCTATACTGGAGATTTTAGCCAAATGTAGTTAAAACAAGAAAAAGAGACAAATTATAAGAATTGGAAAGGAAGAGAAAAAAATCATCATTATTTGTCTAAGAGACTCTATCTGTTAACAAAAAATAGTCATTAAGAAGAGTGCGACAAGGATGCTGTTTATAAAAAATCACCAGTGTCCTATATACTAGCAACAAGCAATTAAAGTAGAGAAGAAAAAGATCCAAATTACAATAATAATAAAAATATAAAGGACCAAAGACTAAATTCAATAAAATATATGCCATTCCTTTATAAATAAAATTACAAAATAAATTACTGAAGAACTTATGGAGAGACTGTACAATGAAAACTGTAATATGAAGAGATATACCAGATTTGTGATTGGGAATATTTAGCTTCATAAAGTTGTCAGTTCAGCTCTAATTAATTTATGAATTTATGCAATTTAAATTAAAATCTCAAGGGATTTTAGAGGATCCTAAAATACCAATGGAAGAATGAAGGACCAAAAAAAGCTAAAAAAATTTAGAAAATAAACTACAATCATCCCAAAGTACAGGATTTGTCCTCACTAGACAGAAAACCTATTATAAAGAATACTGAAACATTATGGAATTAGCCCAGTGATAAACAGATCAGTGCAACCTAATAAAGCCCAGATTCAGACACCTGCACATATGAAACTGGGTGTGTGACAGAGTGGCAATACAAGCCAGGCAGGAGGAGGATGGGTTATTCAATATATGGTGTTGGGACAATGTGCTATTCATACACAAAAGTATATCCCCATCATATGCCACACATAAAAATACCTTCTAGGTAGATCTAATATTTAAATGTAAAAGCAAACATGTGCCACTTTTGTAGAAATATACAGAAGGATATCTTTATTGCTTCATTGTAGGGAAGACTTTCTTGAACAAGGCCAAAAAGCAAAAACTAGAAAAACAACCAATTTTACTATACTAGAGGATAAAACTTTCAGATAACAAAGACCCCAGAAATAAAATTGAAAGACACACCATGAACTGGCAAAAGGTCCAAATCTAGAACTTTATACCATACAGTGTGATAACTTTTATGAAAAGCTCCGAAATGCATAAAATCACACTGTATCTCTGTGTGTGTATGCATACGTACGTGTGTGGAGGAATAGAAATCTACATATTAAATGTACAAAAGTAGAGAAAAGAAAGATACACAGGATTGTGGTTGCTGGAGGAAGGGAGAGGAATATAAACTTTACATGTGCCTGTAACTCTTTATCTTTAAAATAAATCTGAAACCCCCAGAAAAGAATTTTTGTAAATTTTCTTGTGCTATTTCTTTTATTTTTGAGATAGTTATGTTAAACAAATATTTTAAATCATTGTCCATGACATTTAAAGCTATTTGAGTAATTTAATTTATATTTTGAATAGAATTATTTGGATAGAGAAAATTATGTTTTGAATGTGTAGGTAACATATTTTTAAATGTCAAGTGGTTCCAAATTTTAAATATATGGAAAACAATACCATGAAAAACCTTTTTCCCATCCCTGTCCCCCAACTATTTTGGTTTTCCCCCAGGAATTAGCCAATATTACCAATTTCTGGTTTATTTGTCCATAATCAAGCAATTATGTACATACATTCTTTCTTCCTTCTTTTCCTTTTACATAAATGGTAGCTTACTCTTCACTCTCTTCTGTACCTTGCTTACATCTTAGAAAGCATTTTGTATCAGAATTTAAAAAGCCTAACCTTCCTGGTCCCTTCTTCCTCCTTCTGAATGCCACCACATGGCATTTCATTATGTGGATAGACCACACTTGAGTTAACCAGTGCATCCCACTTTTCAGGTTTTTTTCCATTGCAAACAATGCTGCAATAAATAACCTTGAGCAAATATTATTTCACACAGACGTAGGTATCTGTAGGATAATTTCTCAAAGTGGAATCACTGGGCCAAAAGGTGTACACATTTAAAATATTAATACATATTGCCAACTGCCTCCAGAAATGTGCCAGTTTACATTCCTATCAGCAGTTTATAAGACTGCCTGTTTCCCCACTCCTTGTCCAATATTTGTTGATTTGAATGTAGTTTTCGATTGCAATTTTCTGAGTGTGATCCTGAGCATCTATTTTAGTGGCAAAAGTAGTGCCAAATTTAATTTTTGGTGACTCGTGCAATTTCCACTGGCTTATTAGGTATTCTTTCCCTATTGATCCAAGGATACCCTAAGTAAAATTAAACCTTTGACTCTAATGTGTGTCAAAGATGGTTTTTCCCAACTTGTGCTTTGTCATTTAACTTTGCTTCTGGTGGGTTTCTGCCATAAAAACACTTAAAATTTTATGTATTTGATATTTTTAGTCTTTTCTTTATGGCTTCTGGGTTTTGTGTTGTATTTAGAAATACCTAATACTCTAGGGTTATTTTTTAAATCCATTTTTTTTCCTACTGCATAAAAAATTAGATATTTGATTTATTTGGAATTTCTCTGGGTGAGAGGTATGAGACTGTCAATGTTTTATCTTTCACATAGCTACACATTTATCCCACATGATTTCTTGAATAATCTATCTTTTTCCCCCTTAATTTGAAAAGTTACTTTTAAAACATGGTAAAATTCCAACATGTCTATTTCTGGATTCCAGTTTATTCCATTGATATATCTGTTCATGCTCCAGTACCACTCTGTTTTTTATTACTATTAATTATTAAAATGTTACAGTTCACTAGGTTTTCTTTTAAATATAAACCCAACCACATAATAAGTTAAATATAATTAAGCATTATTTGAACAGTATGTTCTAGAATTGTTTACCTGAAAACAAAGCTTGTTTGTAGAGTTGTTATTTTGATCAATTCTTCTCCTCCATCTCAGAAGGGATCTGAATTTTACTAACAGCTCTACCTAAAAGATCCCACCATTTCGACCCAAGGACAAGGGCTTTACCTGATCCAGGGTCGTATAACTTGGGTATGACAGGATGGCGGATGGTTACTGGAAACTTGGCCACTGAGGACTTGAACTCCAAACTCACTGGAGGAAGAAATAAGGTCAGGGTGGGCAGCACAGTGTCTTGGTCACTCTCCATGTTGTCCCAGGGAAGCCCAGGTGATAGTGGAATAAAGGTTTATTAGAGAATGTCCTGGCTGGGGTGAAATTGAGGACCCCATAGACTACAAGACATTCTGGCTCCTGATTTGCTGTGTGTTCCTGGGGCAACCTGCTGAATGCCTCTTAAACTCACATTTCTTGCTCTGTGAGAATCTGCTAGGGTAGAGTTGGCACAGAATCAGAAGGTCTAGACTAAGTTTGACTGCCATTTATTATCTGAAATGCCTTGGGCAAATCACTTAATCTTCTCCAACTACAAAGCCAGGATACTAATATCTGCCCTATTTTACCTCTCAGGGTCATTTTGTGAAAGGAAATGTTTGAAAACCTGAAGGTGGAAAGAACTCGCTCTTTAGTTTGTGGTCATGCGTAATCTGTCCTATGCTTCATTTCTTTCTGATGGTGTCCTGGGAATGCATCCTGTGTAGCTAGTCAAAAGAGAAAGGGATGACTTTAATTCATCCAAAAAGAAATCGAGGCTGCCCTGAGGATGGCAGGAATTGTTCTCCTAGGAATTCCTAGGGTTGGGGTGGGAAATTGGTTGGGAAGGCGGAGACAAAGCCATTGCCCTTGGGACTAGGAGTTTTCCCCGCATTCCTCTTTCCTGTTAGTGCCCAAGACAATAAACGGATGTACAGACTGGCTCTCTCCTCTACCACAACTGAAGTCTTCAGTTTTGAGAGCTGCAGAAGATGGAAAGCAGAATTGGATGATTTCCAACTGTGTTGCATAATGATCTGTCCTCACAAAGAAAAGAGAAAGCATTTCACCTATGCTTTCCTTGAGTCATTTCTACGGGGTCAATGACAATGTGGAGATAATATTGGGTACAGTAATTTGGAAGCTAGGTGTCTAAGCTTAGAAACAGGAACAAGAGAAGAATCTTAAATGCAGGCAGCCTTCCTGGATAAGGAAGACTTTGAGAGGGCCAGGTAGCACTTTTTGGCTCCGTAAGCATTTTCCATCTAAGGACAGGTTCTCACCCATGTCCACCTTGTGGTGCTGGTACACTGTGCTGGTGTAGGTCATGTGCTGGAGTATAAAATTCAAAAGCTTCTGGTCACTGGTTGAAATAGTCAGCTGCTTCTGGCCTCTGCCCCACACCACAGTGTCTGGGATGTCAACAAGAGTGTTCAGTGTCCCCAGAGAAGCCGTCAGGATGACCTAGGTTGGTGAGTAGAAAGACACTGAATGCAAAGACAGGCAAATACCAAGCATGGCCAGCAGGGGGCAGAGCACATTAAGGTGCCCCTGAAAGTTAAGGTCTGGCTTAAGGTCTGGGGCCTGGTGCATCAGGGACATTTCCCCTATTTTCTTATCCCTTGGCTTGCAGGATACCATTCTTCTAGATTTATTCTTATTCCCAGTGACTGCTCCTTTTGACGTCCGATTGCCTTTATCCAAACGCTTTTGTCAAAAAAGCGTTTATCCAACGCTTTCTCCTCCTTTGTCCAAACTCCAAGTGTAGTTTTTTTAGGACTTGGATCTGCACCTTTGGTAGAAAAATTCATCCATTCCCATGGCTTTAAATATCATCCATATGCTTATGGTTTTAAAATGTATGTTCAGGACGTGGTTCCATAGTGTAGTGGTTAGCACCTCTGCTTTACATGTAGAAGGTCCTGGGTTCCCGCCCCAGTGGAGCCACAGTCCATGGTCAACAGCCATACCACCCTGAACAAGCCTGATCCCATCTGATCTTGGAAGCTAAGCAGGGTTGGGCCTGCTTCATACTAGGATGGGAGACTACCTAAGAAGAGCAAGTGGTATAGGCATAAATAATAATAATGATAATAAATGTATGTCTGCAGTTCATTTCTTTCTGAGGTCCAACTGCCTGAGTGGTTGTCCTGCTAGAAAGTTTCACAAGCAGCTCAAACTGATCTTTAATGCTTGAAACCAGGAGTCCTTATGACTTTGATTATGTTTAGCTTTAAATCCTAGCTCTAGAAATCACTCTGACTCTGTCTCTGTCTCTGTCTCTGTCTCTGTCTCTGTCTCTCTCTCTCTCTCTCCCCTCAGAGACCTAGCCTCTCCCCTGGATGATCAGTAACCCCCAAGGCAGAAGACAGTAGTCCAGATCTGACTAATAGTCACACGTTCTTGACCTCTGGCTGAATGATATCTTGACTTAAGTTATGTTTTAGCTCCTGAGCCCTAAGGTGGAATGACCCCCTGGCTACTTTTCCATGAGACTGGACAGAGGAATTCCAGAAAAGACTCAACTGTCCTTGAGACTTGAAGAAATGATTCCTTACTTTACCTCCAACCAATTAGCTCCCAACACAACCACAAACCCTGAACTCACAGTGTCATGTGATTTTGCCCTTTATAATCTGTAATCTATACTGCATTGGCAAGCCAGGTCTTTGAGCACTAGCTCACCTGTGTCTCTGGGCATGGTGCCATTTACTTAAATAAACCTTACTTTCTTTGCTGCACTCCTGTTTGCTTCTCTTTTGGCTTTGATGCATGCTGGCAAACAAATCCCCTTTAATTCAGCAACAAACTGAAGTATTGATTTTTCCACCCTCTCCCTGGTTCTGCTTGCCTCATGAATGGCACCTTCGTCCACTCAACTGCTCAAGTCCCCAAATGGAAGTCATCGTTGTCCTGCTTTCCCTCAAACCTACAGCTAATCTGTTAGTGAGTCTTGTCAGTTCTACCTTCAAAACATAGCTGGAATTGGTCCACCTCTCTCCATCCTTGTTGCTACTCCCTAATGCTACTCTCTTATCGGACCATCTTGTCTTCTGCAACAGCCAGTTATCTTTATGAAAAGTAGACTGGATTTTGTCACTCCTGCTGAAAACACTTTAGTCAGTCAATGGACATTTTCTGAAATCCAAATTACAGGCATTGGGAAAGGAGTTGTGACTAAGACAGACATTTATAGCCTGTTGGGGAAGAGAGGCAATAAGCATGTAATGATGCATATAAAGTAATTCAGGTTCAGGTAAGTGCTATCTATGAAGATAACGGAGTACTGAGAAAGTGACAGAGGCAGAGGTGGATGGTGGGGGCTTAGCTGGTGTGTGGACAGAGAAGGCTTCTGGAGAACAGAATAGCATTGCAGATTTGCTCACTCATCATCCATTTGAACCTCTGTCTTGTATGCAGAGGTGAGAAAACTAAAACTACATTTCCCAGATTCCTTTTTAGTTAGGGTTCTGGATGGATGAGATTTACATCCCACTGGTCAGATATACTTACACAAGAACTTGATTGGAGCTATGTTAAGTGGAGAAAGCAGAGCAAGGCACAGACAATCCATCTTGGTGACACTAATCCTGACAAAGGCAACACAGTGCAGGAGCCATGGCTGTGGCAGCTGCTTTTTTTTTTTTTTTTTTTTTAAGCAGAAGTAGCAGTGTCTGTGGTGGCCTGGTGCTTTGATGTGGTCTTCAAAATCCTCCCTGGAACTCCAGCCACTCCCATGGCTGGAAAAATTGTGCCTTCTATAGGCACCCTTCTCCCTCCTCCCACCTCAGACTCATGTCTGATATTTAATCTGGATGGGGGCTCTGTCAAAATCTGAGACCAGCCATCATGGAGGGAAGGGGGCATAGGTAGTGATCTGAAGACAGGATACCAAGCGCACAAAGAAGCCGGGAAAGGGACTCTTGCCTTATAAATGGGGGCGTCTGGTCCATCAAACCGAAGACCTGGAGGACACAGGAAAAAGGACAAAAAAAAAAAAAAAACACCATCTGAGAGGATTTCAAGGGCTGTGGAAGGCTTGCACCTTTTTGGCTAACTCCACATCCTTCCAAAGTCCCTTCAAGTGTCACCTCCTACTTAGGGTGTTTGCTGACACATTTCCCTCTCCCCAGGGTTCTGTTTGATGCTTTCCATCGTCTTTCTTAAACCCCAAGGGTTCTAAAACCTCTGATGTCCACATTCAACTTTGGTTGGGTGCTACGAATTAATCCAGTCTCTACCAGGTATCTCTGTTACTAAAGAGAAGGAAGCAATGGATAAATAATGAATCATCCTTGTATGAGGTACCTAGAGTAGTCGAATTCATCAAGGCAGAAGGTAGAATGGCGGTTGCCAGGGTGTGGGGGGAGGAGGTGGTTAATGTTATATGAGTAGAGAGTTCGAGCTGGGAAAATGGAAAAGTTCTGGAGATGAATGTGGTGATGGTTGTAAACCAATATGAATGTACTTAATGCAACAGAACTGCACACTTAAAATGGTTAAAATGGTAAATTTTGTTATGTGTACTTTACCACAGTGTATATATATATATATATATATATATAAAACAGAATCATCCAAAGTGGCATATTATTTTTTTAAATTCCTATTCAAAAACACTAACAATTAACCCCAGATGTATTTACTTTAGCATCTATCTCTGTTCTTATAATATGACTAATTCAATTTCTATTTCAAACATATTCTCCCTACATGGGCATAGAGAACTTAATAAACTCATCTGTGAAACTGGCAAAGCAATATTTTCCTCATAGGGCTGTGATGCTGAACTAGAGAAGTGTGTAAAATTCCCTCATGGAAAGGAGTTTTAATTAATACAAATATTTCACTCCCTGGAGATGGGCTTATGCTTTGCCTGCTCCCATGGTGCTGACGGACATCAAAAAGCCAATTATGTTCTAAGATTCCTTGAGACACACAGATTTCTGTCCTCTTCTGTGTTATCTAACAGTCCCAGGGAGGTCACGGTTACAAAAGGCTATCTCCAGAGGTGGGAACAGTGAAACTAACATTAAATGAAATCATGTTAAGCTTCTTGTTTGTGCTGAGTCCACAGCAGGTACCCAATGAATGATCGTTCCCTTTCGCTCCCCGCTGCCCTCATTTGCTTAAGAAGGAATAAGAAAGGTGCCCAGGTTCTCTCAGGATGGGGATGCACCTACCTGGGATGGGAACTGTGTGCAGGGGCATCACCTCCACCCCATGAACCGGGTATCCAAAGGGGAGGTTGGGAGGAGCCAGTAGGGGTGGTGGGCGGGGAAGCCCTTCTCTGTAAGGAAACAGACTCCTTAGCAACTGTCCTGACATCTGTCCCTGGTTAGTTCTTAAAGTAGTGCCTGTGCCCAGAGCCTTGTGCTGCCAATGGGGAGAAATTAAAAATAGATTGTTCCCATCTCCCTTCCATTCCATCCCCCTTCCCTTATTTCCAGCCTCTAATTCCACAAAGGAATTGAGGCAGTTTACAATAAAACACATAAAAAATAAAAAAGCACGACTAGCAGAAAAGAAGAAACAAAATAATCAGACTGTATGGGCCAACCCAGCTGCAATAGCCGAACATCACTCATAGTGAATGTTCCTGGTAGCCAGGGTATAAAATGATTGTCAATCAAAACTCCTGTCTTATTATCAAAAGAGAAAATCAGACCAACTCCTGAAGAGAAGTAAAAGTTTTCCTGGCACTGAACTAAACATTAAAATATACCACAAGAAACTTTTTATGTGAGTGGTTACTGTCTTGATATTTTTTAAAGCAAACACAGTGATGATTTTCAGATGGTTTTGTTGTAGCAATCTTCAGTCAAGGACAGGCGAGTGCATAACACAATCCAGCAAGACTGGTTCTTTGAGGGACTAAGGTAAAGTAGTTGACATGTAGCCTCCAGGGATCCAGTTTAACCGAGGATATCACTTAGATCACCTGGAAGAGAGATTAGACTACTCTAGGGAATATTTGTGGGAATATAAAAAAAGACATAATATAAAAAAGGACATAAATAGGCAATTGACAGAAGAAGAAATACAAGTGGCTAATAAATAGATGAAACACGCTTAGCTTCAATATTAATCAGAGAAATGCAACTTTAAAAAACAAATATCTTTTCATTAAAGTTTAAAATTTTGGTAGTGAGTATTGAGTAAGTGGGGAGGGTAAGTAGGGAGTATATAAGGCACTGTGCTTACTCACTCTTAATAAAAATGTAAATATAGGCCTTCTCGAGGGCAATTTGGCATTATTTATTAAAAGTAGCAATGAGTGTTTTCTATGATGGAGCAGTTCAGGTGCTTGGTAAGGAAATACTTGCATGTGTAAATAATAATACATGCATAAGGGGGTTCATTTCAGCATTGCTTGAAATGAACGTCCTTATACACAATGAAATAAAAACAATCTAAATATGATGTAATATGATTATTTAAATTATATAAATGAAATAATAAAAAAATTTTTAACCTAATATCTTTCAATAGAGGAATGGCTTAATAAAACTCAAGTTTTATTATTTCATATTTATAACTGTATAGTAATTAAAAGGAATGAACAAGATGTATAGATAGCTCTTAAAAACATATAATGAAAAAGCAAATTTCAGAGTGATTACATTAAAAACATCACACAAAACCCCAACAGTATATGTTTATATGGACATATACCCACATAAATATGTGTGTGACTCTCTGTGTTCATCTCTGTGTGTAATAATATAAGAAATAGTGTGGAATAATATATACCAAACTCATAATAGCAGATTGGGTTGGCAAGGGAGCATATCATATAAGAAAGTGAAGAGAATGGGGTTGAGGGGGTTGGTTCAAGATGACTTTTTTTTAAAGTAGCATTATCCATGTACTACTTTTTAAGTGAAGTATAATATGGAGCTAACACATAGAATCAGATTGACCAATCAGACTTCCATGAATTAGAAATCTTATCCAGTATCAAAGCTCCACTAATAACTTCAAGAACACACAGAGGTCTTGGGCATCCTGGGTGGATCCCTGGATCATGCCTTCCCACATCAGACATGCTCTTTCTGGCAGAGAATAATAGATGTGATCTCCAAATGAGGTCTTCTTGCTGGATTCCTTCACAGAGCAGGAGCATGTAACTTATGAAACATCTCCATTGTGCACCCACAGAGAGGAGTATAGCTTATGAGACATTTGACAAGGAGCCAAAGATTCTGGGTTACTTACTATATCTGATCTCTTTGACTGAAGTCCCAGCTCTGGGAGCACCCAGTGTAAGGAAGGAGACATAGGATCTGTATGCATGAACCTTCCAGTTGATGGAGGACAATTTAGTTCTTATAGAGCCCTTGGGCTGATGGGAGAACTACAGTTCTGTCTTCAGAAACCACCAATTAGATAGAAGTATCAAGACACATGGCTTAACTAGGCTTTGGGAATGCCTATAGAGCAACGAGCTCTGGAAATTAATAAAAGGCAATGATTATCAACCTGAAAGAGTAGGGTGTGGGGAGAGGAAAGTAACAGACTATCTGGAAGGGCCTTCTCAAACTATACCCCTTTTATGACCTCCCCTCCCCCATCATCCCAGAAGAATCACCATTTACTGTTACCAGAAAGTTGTAGAGGGCCTACCCCACCCCACAGGTATGCTGGAATAGAACAACTTTTGGGAACCAATGACCTAGGTCAATCAGGCTAGTATTTGTGGAACTGAAAGAGGCAGGTTTCCAGCCTGAAGGTGCTACATGAAGCTCAGAGGAAGAGTGTGTGGGACAGAGAAATAGAAACAATCCTTCTTGATGTTATGTTAACAGGGCTGAGAGGAGCTGGGCAGGGACATGGGGGTGTCCTTGTCCACCTCCTGGCCTGAGAGCATGTGCCCCTCTCAGCCAATATTTATTAGATGATGTAATAGCTTGGCTCACACCTGTTTTGCCAGATAGAAACCCAGATCTGAGTCCTAGCCATCCAACAAGATCCAAATCTGCCCCATCTCAAGAATGAGCCACCAGACTGTCAGCAGTGTCAAAAAGAGTGGAGTGAGTGGAAATGGAGGTTTTGCATCTGAGTGTAGTTTATTCAGAGTGTAGTTAAGTTACAGAGGGGAGCCCAAAACTGGAAGGAAAAGCATGAAGATCTTGAGCGCTTGAGGGTTGAGGTGAGGAAAAAAACATGATTAGCCCTAAGCAAGATCTTCTTTCCTGAGCATGCCGGATGAGTAGCAGAAAACTTACCCCAAATATGGGACCTCTTGGATACCTCAAAATCGGCTAGCATGCCAGCCATTGAATGTTGGTACCTTAACGCTTGGTGTAGCTCACTGTCCACAGCTAAGCTTAGACACCTTATGTGAAAGGGGTTTGTAAGGCAAAATCTTGCCCTCTTGCTTCTATCAAGGTTGTCAGGCCCAAGACAGGTCATTCCAAAATATCCCACAATGTTATACCGATTGTTTTGAATTAAAGTTACTTGACAAGTAGCCAGTACCAGAAGGGCATCTTGACTCTCCCTGAATTCAGGAAATAAATCTTTCATATGAAAGGTGTCTTTCCCCACCTCCATCCCCCACCTGCAAGATATCCTTATCACTAAACAAGATGTCCTTAGCTCAAATCCGAACAGTCTGTATAAGCAAATCTTGTAACTACCTCACTAATTTACTACCCAAGCCCAAATCTTGCTTAAAGTCCTTTCTGCTGAGCACTAACTTTCTTTCTCCTGTCAATTTTTTACAAATTTATTTTTTCTTTGTCAAAAAAGTATAAAATAGTGCTTGGTTTGAACATTTCTTTGAGCTTCATTTTAAAATCTGAGCATCACATTATGATTCTCTTCTGCGCACATATTAAATTGGTTTTACTTCTGTTACTCTAGTCTCATGTCCATTTTATTAATTTGATTGTTAGACCACCCTGAAGAGTTTGACTAGAATTGAAATTATTTTTCCTCCCCTACAAAGGAGATATCTATATCTATATCTATATCTATATCTATATCTATATCTATATCTATATCTATATCATCTATCTATCTATCTATGTGTGTATATAGATATAGATA
Source organism: Macroglossus sobrinus (assembly GCA_004027375.1). Lineage (NCBI taxonomy): Eukaryota > Metazoa > Chordata > Mammalia > Chiroptera > Pteropodidae > Macroglossus > Macroglossus sobrinus. The sequence goes on from PVKZ01002138.1 coordinate 233,111, forward strand.
TATATTTATATATCTATATCTATATCTATCTATCTATATATGTATATATATACATGTAGATATATTTATATCTATCTATATATATATATATATAGAGAGAGAGAGAGAGAGAGAGAATTTGTAATGTGCTGGAGCTGACTTGTCCTGGCATGGGAAAGCCAATTGTTAAATTTTCAGAAATTTTGCTAGCCAGATGTTAAACACAGCCATCAATAAAATTTAAATTATATATACTTAAAATTAAATATAATATAATATAATGGGGAAAAAAGGTAATAAACACTCAGAACTCATCACTTTCTAATTATTTTACTACATTTTACGAGTATCTCTGCTCTAGGGGTAATTCACCCGTATTATACCCGTATAGTGAAGATATTATGTAAAGGTGACGGACTGTGTATGTCTTCCCAACTCTGTATTCACTGACGTCATGTTGGTAGCTTGAAATCATCCCTTGTGTGATTGATTTTTAAACACTGAAAACGACTGTCAAAAGCCTCAGAAATCTGTTATTAAACATTTACCACTACCGTTCATACCTCTCCCCCAACATATACAAACACACCTACACACACGCAAATATTCACTCCACTTTTAAAAACACAAATGGTAGTATACTGTACAAATTTTCAGCACCTCGCTTCTATTTTTCTCAGTAAATGAGCCACACCCAGAACTCTGACCAGAGTCACATGTCACTTGATGCCTTATTATTCATTCACTTCTTGACTGCCAGGCCCTGTGCTAAACTGGGGACAAAAAAAAAAAACAAAAAAAAAAAACAAAAAAACTGAAGCCCCTATTCCTGGGAAGGGGAGAACCGAGACCTAGACCCCAACAACCAGAACACCAGAATCTTGTTCAGTAACAGAGATGAGGCCAGCTCTGAATGTTGCCTTCTTGACTGTTTCTTTTTAATTCTCAGAGCTGGAAATTGCTCTCTCTCTCTTAAGATCTGTGTCACTCCCTCTGACTGCTGTTATAACCTTGAGCTCTTGAGTCCTACCCAATTTACTGACTACATTCTATGGGCCACAGACTTCCCACATTCACTCAACACAGGGTTTGGGGACTCTGATTATGGTGACCCATGAAAGCTGTGATAGGACTGGACATGACTCTGGGGGAGAGTGCACTGACTGTACCCTCTATTATATTGTAAGCTCATTGAGAGCAGCATCTAGTTCAGATTTCTCTTTGTACCTAATCCAATGCCTTGCTCAAAGCAGATATCCAGTGTGTTTCATCAGCTATTTGAAAAATGTGAGGCACTGGTAGGAACTGGGTGTCTCCCAGCCCATCTGTTTCTTTATTTGCATGAGACATGGTTCATACAGGTTTTTATTGTTGAGCTGTTTGTTTTTGTTTACACAAAACAATACAGTGTTTATATAATACCATACCTGAATTACCAGGTATAATACTAAGAGAGGTAGAGATACCCACAGGTGAGGGAGAAACAGGTGAGGACATGGCCATCAACTTGGCCTTCTCTGTTTAGAGTCAGTTCCTTTTTATAATTCCTTCTTCTCAGATTAGTATTCCTTCCCAATAGTCACCCACCTCATGTCCTCCCTATCTCACCATCTCCAATCTCATGTTCTCCTTTCCCCACCATGCACTTCCTACAGTTTGCACACCTGAGGCATTCTCTGCTAGAGACATCCATGACTTCCTTCTCTCAGCATTCCCCATACTACCAGGACAGACAGATCCATAATCTTACATAAATATATCAGTGTTTCCCCTCACATTGTCTACTTATTCTACAGACCCTTGTTGACCCATAAATTGTGCTAGGTGCCTAGAGTCCCAAACTACAGGAAACTCACAAATAGAGGTGAAGAGAGACCAGGAGACAAAGAGTAGGAACTGTGCTGGTGGAAGGCAAACAGAGTGGGTTATGGGAACACAGAGCCACCCAGGTTCTGCTTGGCACGAGAGCTTATCACATCGAGTTATGGTTATTTATATACTTTGCTTATCTCCTCTACTATTCTATAATTTCATTGAATGTACAAACATGATACAGTTTTAAATCCTTCCATGTATCAACTCATGCTTACAAGAACTCTAGGGACTATTATTATTGCTATTTACAGAGGAGGTTAAGCAGTTTGCCCAAGGTCACCCAGATGGGACCTGAATACCCCCAACTACCTCCCTTAGCAGCACCATTAACTATTGAGCCCTAGTGCTCCTTACACAGCCAGATGGGACCAGGGTTCAAATCCATGCTGGAATCACCTGAGTATTCTCCCATTTTTCTTCTGGGAGTCTTCCATTTTATGTAGTTTGGAGAGTAGTGGCTGATTCCCCAGATCTAAACAAAGGGTCCCAACTCAACCTTTCTCTTTCTTGAATCATGCCTTAGACTCAGTCAACTGAGCACTAAGGTGGTGACCCGGGGACTGCTCATCAGAAAGGCACAGAAGACAAATGTTTCAGCAGAACAAACATATACCTTCCACCTGAATACTCAACAGGTTTCCCTGCCTTTCCTATACTTTCCATACAATTTATTCTCCACAGAAAGCCAGAGTGGTATTTTATAAAAGTATCTCAGGTAATAAGTAATTTGCCACTTTTTAAAACTGTTCTGTTCTTTGCATTACCCAGAAAGCAAAATACACACTCCTCCTCCTGGCTTATAATGCCGTCCTGACTGGCCTGGCTTCTGTCTGGGCTCATACCACCAGCCTTCGCCTGATGTACTAGGCTCCAAGAGCCGTGGCCTGCTTTCTTGTCATGCTTCCATCAGGAGAGACCCACCCTGACTTTGGGTCCTGCATTAACTCTTCCTTCTGGAATGCTTTATTATGGAAGACTATGGTGGATTCCTGCTTGATATCCAAATCAGAGTTCAAGGTCAACTTCCTTCATCATCCATAAAATTTTATGTCATTAAGTAGCATTCTACCACAATATTTTAATTTGCATCTCCATATAGCACTTATAACCATCTAATATTTAGGTGATTTATGTATTTCTTACTGTATTTTGTATTGCCTGTGAAGGACTATAAAAATGATGATATTAATAATAAACCACAACTAGAATAATAGGTAATATTTTTGCAATGTTTCTATATGTCAGGCTCTTTTTGAGTTACTAGTTCTTTGTATGTTAATACAATTCACTTTACAATAAGCCTATGAAGTAGGTATCTCTATTTTTCGTATAAGATACTGAGGTTAAATAACTGGACATCCAGCTTGTTCCAAAGTTCAAGTCCTTAATCACAGTGCTAATATATATATTTTAATTATAACATGCCTTCCACTGTAGCTCATAAATAATTGCTAAAGAAGAAAGAGAAGGGTTAGGAGGAGGAGGAAGGGCCTGCTTAGCCCTTCTGTGCTTCCTTAGACTTTGATTTCTCAGCCTGGTCATCCAACTACCTATGGAGGTTCCACCGTAGGTTCCTCATAGGTACCTATGAGGTTCTACCATCCTGCCCACAAATTCCCTTTTAATATATATGACAGCCAGAATCAATTTCTGCTCTTTTCAGCCAACAATCCTGGTCAACACCCCGAGTGTTTCACTCTGGGCCTTGCACACAGCAGGAGGACAGTATGTCTGCAGTATAAATGCATGAGATAGTGCAACTTGATGAGACTACAAAGTCACCTGCTGTGATGGTCTGGGTGGAGGAGGCTGTGCCACCGACACCACACTAACATTTCATATTGTCTTCATTCCTTTGCTCTTTTTTCATTACGAAATCTTTTGTACATGTGAAATGTTGTAAATCTTCATTTAAGGGCTATTCCCTCAATTCTCTTTCCTTAATTTATCCCTAACAGTTTCTCCCAGGGCCCTGTAAAAGTGGGAGCTCCTTCTTTTTCTCTTCAAACCCACACCCTCAGGACACAGAAGAAAGAGCTTTTGCTCTTCTGCAAGACCCAATTGTCCTCATGGTCTACATCACCTCCTCTGAAAGTGTTCAAATTCAGCCTGTCTCCTCGCTTTCACTGCAGGGAGGTCTTTCCGGTCATAGGCTTCCTGAAAGTTGTAGCCCTGATGTTTGTTTTCACATTTGCACTGTTTTTTCGGGAACAGCCTAAAACAAGCAAGAGAACTGTGAACATTATTGGGTGGTGGTGAGAGGGAGCCTGTGTGTCATTCTGAGGTTCTCCTTTCCCATCCCTGCTGTGCTAGTTGGGTTGAGACTCTGGAATCCCAGCGGTGGCTCCTGATAGAGACACAGGGATAGGAGGGAAGTGGGGTGGGAAGAAGATCCTTCTCTCTTGAATTATCCACTGCACCAGACTTTTTTAAACTTGAGAGTCATAGGAATGCCAGTGGCATCTCAGCCCCACCAGAAGAGGAGGCCAGAAGGACAGAAAGGCAGCATCATTCCTGTAGTTGTCATTAAACAAACCCTCCACAGTTTTAATGGACTTAGCTGGGAGCTGTAGAGAACAGAGACTATGCCCTAAACACCAAGCCCTTTTCTGGTCCCACAGTTTAGAATCACTTTAGCAGCCAACACAGGTTTAAGAAGATAGGGAACCATCTGTAAAATGGGCAGAGAGGAGCATGAGAGATATCAGGCCAAGTTCAAAGAGAGAGATCATGTGATATCTCACCAGATCCCATCATAGGTAGAGAGGTTCCTGAGATATTCTTCAGATAGAAGCTTTGGCATCTGGACAACTGGAGCAGGATGAGGGAGCTCTGATTTGAGGCTGAACGCTTCATTAAGGTATACACTTCTGAACATATACAAAAGCATGCCAGGTCCTAAGATTAAGATAGACATTTTGCAGAGCCACAGAGATCTAGAGCTGTTGGGGCACAAAAAGCAAATTTCATTAAAACCTTTCCTCTTGATTATGCATTAAATGACTTGATTATGTAATATGTATGGGAACGTAACTTGAAGAAAAATGTAAGTTAAACCTCTATCTTATACGATTTACCAAAATTGACTTCTGATAAATAAAAAAGAATCAAGTCACAACAAAGAGACTCAGAAATATCACAAATAAAAGAATGGGCAAAAATATTCTGAGAAAAAAAGAATAAAATTTGTAATATTAATGTCAACATGGTTGAATTCAAGGCAAAAAAAAGTATTGAATAGGACATATAGGATCACTTATAAAGATCAAATGCATGATCCACAAAACAGATGAAGTGGTCATGAATTTTATACACTAAAATAATAGCACCAAAGTACACAAGGCAAAGAATGGCAAGATAGGAAAGGAGAAGGATTCAAAATACAAAAATAGTCATAGTTTCTAACATTCTCACATCTCCATCTTTAACAGGTCAAGTCTCAAAAACATAAAACAGCAAAGCAACTAAATAACAGAATTCATATTCTTTGAAAGAGCTCTTAGAACATTTATAAAAATTAGCCACATACTTGGATACAAAGAAAACTGTAATAGAAACCTTTCAGATCATGTACTCAGTCTAATTAGTAACCTACTAACAAACTCCCTCCCGCAACAATATGGAATTTTTCAAAAGCTTTCCAAAGCAACTCTTGGGTCAAAGACAAAAGAAGAATAGGAATATAAAGATAACAGACACTACATACCAAAACTATGGAACACACTAAAACTATACTGAGAGAAAAAGTTGAAGCTTTACATACAAATTTCTAATCACAAGACAAAACAAACAAAACTTAAGTAATCAAGTAAGAAGTTTGAAAAAAAGACAACAAAATGAATATCAGAAATGCAGAAATAAGAACTTACAGTGCAAATAGAAAGTGGTGAGTTAGAAAAAAATCTAAAATGGTATAATTACTAAATCTGAGCACTGAGTAAATATATTTGGGGATAGCTGCCTATTTTATAACCTCCTTTCTCTGAGACTTTTCTTCTGACCCACAGAGGTGACACTCACCAGCCTAGTTTATATTACATGGTACTCCCTGGTCATGGTCGACTAAACCAAGGGTGAACATTTTGTCTGAATTGGGCCAATCAGCCAGAATTTTTTTCTAAGAATTGGGAATCAGAGATATTGATCAGCTTATTCTGGTCCCCTGAACTGAGAAGAAAGGAGAAAAGAAAAGAAGGGAGTGAAAAGGTGAGAGACCCAAAAAGAAGCCTAGATCTTGAATACCTAGAACAAAGAGACAACTTTCTAGAAATACAAAAATGACTTAAACAGACCTGTAAAGTGGGAAAAACAAACAAAACAAAACTGAGGAAGCTGTCAAAGGCCTGTGTACTCTCCCTTTCAACAAAGCCCCAAATCCATGTTTCACAAGTGAACAATTCCAGCCTGGTTTATTAAAAAAAAAAAAAACAGCTTTACAGTGATGCAAATATAAGTACTTATGAATAACGATGTAAATATGCTAAATAAATACTAGCAAATAGAACACAATGGCATGTTAAATGAACAATTCCCACTAACAAATAAAGTTTTCCTTGGAATGCAAGAATGATTCAATATATTATACAATTTATTAATAAATTTCACCAACTAAAAATTCAGGCCATGAGAAAAACCAATACAATTATATTGACAGATGACTTTAAAAGCATGTAATAAAATCCAACATCTATTTTTAATTTGTTAAACATCCCTTGTTTAAGAAAGGACCTAGAAGAAATGACACCACATTAATAATTATGAAAACACTTTTAAAAAACTGAGCCTTTTCTATGGAATGATCAGGTGGTCACTACCTTAACCAAGTGACCAAACTTAGCATCATTTATAGTTACACAACCTGACAAAATGTTCCCACTGATGTGGTACATTATGCAACACACAATCATTTATGGAGTATTAATGCCAAAAATGTTTAACCAAAATGTAATAAGGCCTCGAGATCTAACTTCCAGTTTATAGGAAATAACAGGGGAAAGATAAGCAAACTGGAAAATACCATCAAGAACAGACACATCAGGATATGAGATATTCTACACGCCTACTGACCTGGAATCTTCAAAAAGACAATGTTATGAAAAGAAAACAAAGTGGGGACGTGGAGATGGGGACTGCTTTGATAGTTTAAAGAGACTAAGCAGATCTAACCACCAAATGCACTGTGTGACTTTCATGGGATCATTGTCCCCCAAACGGTTACAAAAGACATTTGGAGGACAATTATGAGTATTTGAACATAGGCTGAATGTTTGATTATGTTTGGGAATTATTAATTTTTTTAGGCGAGTCGATCATATTGTGATTATACAGGAGAATGTTCTTATTCTTAGAAGTACACTGAACTATTTAGGAGTGAAGTGTTGAGATGTCTGGACTTTCTTTCTACAGCCATGTTTCCCTGAATAAGCTTGATCTCGTTTGATCTCGGAAGCTAAGCAGGGTCAGGCCTGGTTAGTACCTGGATAGGAGACCACCTAGGAAGACCAGGTGCAACAGGTGAAAAAAATTTAAAAAATTAAAAAATAAAAAAAGGGATTGTAAACTGACAAGTTCCTTGCAATCTGTGAGGTCAACCAAGGGTTGCCTCACCAAAAGAAAAAAAAAAAAGATGTCTGAAACTTCCCTCTTAAATAACTTGGCCATTTGAAAGAGGAAGATAAAACAAATGCATTAAAATATTTGTCGTTGGATCTAGGTGGAGAGTGTATGAGTATTCACGGTAACATTCTTTTACGTTTGCTTTAGTTTGACAATTTTAAAAATACAACTTTGGAATTTATAAACAATTAAATAGAAATTCCTCAAGCTAAATAAGAAGAGGTGGATAACTTTCTTAACAAAGCAAAAGATTTATACTTCAAATCAAAACCCAGCATTATGTTTAACAGTGAAACACTGGAAAATTTCATTCTAGCCAGAAACAAAATTAAAATAGCCACTAGTATTATTTAACATTGTCATAAAGCACTAATCAATGCAGTAAGATCAGTTTATGGAATAAAAAGATATATAACAAAAAGGGGAATAAGAAGCCTAATTATTTACAGATGAAATAATTGCATACTTGGAAAACTAAAATGTGTTAAATGAGAAACCAACTGGAAATAGTGAGATTTTAGTGGAGTAGCTAGTTACAAAATAAATATATTTGTTTAACTAAAGAAAATATAGCAGCTTTATTTATAATCATCAAAAACAGAAAAATATTTTAATAAATAATTATTATTCTTGTCATCTAATTACCACTTACTATGTCTAACTCTCTGCCAAGAGCTATGTGCACATTATTACCTCATTTAGTTCTCACTACATATGAGGTTCCATTACTCCACCCAGTTAACAGATAGATTGGCTAAAGCTTAAAGAGGAAAAGTAAATTGCTTGGTTAGTGATGGATGCAGGATTCAAAACCAGATCACACTTTCAAACACCACACTACTACCCAGTTTTTTATAAGCCAACAAACATAATGAAAAGAGATCTAATTCAATTTAACAACACAAAAAGATAGAATATTCAGGCAGCAGAAACTTAAGAAAAAACATGTGGACCTATGTGGCAGACAGACTATTAAGGTGGCTCCCAGGAGCCTAGTCTCCTGGTCCTAGCAAAAGATTCTTGCTGTTCAGCATTTAAAATGTACTTCTCATTTGTTCTGTTGAATTTCCTGAAATCATGCAGTTTGAGTTATAAGTCTTCCTTAAATCTATTCTCATGCCAGGATCTTATTAACATATAAGAAATTTAGAGATTAGATTACCAAAATACTCAGCTCAATACTTGTATATTTTTAGTACCATATAGAATTAAAATCCCAGGGACTGAGAACATCATAGATCTTCTGTGGTTTATCCCTTCAGTCATTTTAAATGTTGAAAGAAGGGCCTATATGGTTATTTGCTTTCTCATTTTATGTTAAATCTCCCATATTTGTACCAGTATACACCAGTTTGAGGCAACTGCTGGGTTTTGTTGAATTTTAACCAAATCTTAATTTTTGTCTTTCTAGAAATCTCATTTTGTGTCATGATAGAAAACCTCCATTTTGAAAATCTACATTGTAGAGAAGCACACCTTTAATGTCTTCAGATTAAAAAGTCTTACAGTTAATTGAATGTTTGCATTTGGGATATAACTTTACAGGAAGGGCCTGGAAAAGAATAAGGCTATTAAGTATATTTAAGAAAATGTTGCCTTTGTCTTATGCAAAACATGTAGAATATATCCTTTAGTAAACATTTTTAGAAGGTAGTGATGCTTTGTTTTGCAGCTAAAACTGTATTTAATCATTAGGTTTCTGAATATCCTGTAATGATTTTATACCTTGGAAGTTGCTTACCACTATTATTTTTGTTTGAAGTGTGATTATTTTCCTTTTATTGCTAACTTCTCTTAAAAAGTGAGTTTCCAGATGATGGCAGACTAGATAAAAGCAGGATTTGTCTCCTCGCAGGATTGCATTGAAATTACAACCAAATTATAAAATAATCAATATGGAGAATCGCCTGAAATCCAACTGATCATAACACCTACACCCCATAATATAAAGGAGCCACATCAAAGCCAATAGGAGGGGCAAAGACCCGAATCCAGCTGGACCACCTCACCACTCAGGGTGGTGGAAGATCACCGGGAGGGAGAGTGAGGCTGCAAAGGCTCTCCTGAAGGAGAGGGATGTCCTGGTCTCATGGGGGGCTCTCCAGCACACAGTCCCAGCCAGCCCTGCCTAACCTGCAGACTGCCGGGGGCAGGTATTGCTGGATGGCTTCCAAGCCCTGCAGAGTGATTCAGGGCCACGTATTCACAGCTTGGCTGTTGCTGAGAGCGGAGTTTCTAATCCCAGCAACAGCGGCCAGTGCTGTAAGCAGCATTTCAGAGACAGGGTCAGGCATATCACTGCTGCCAACACGAACTTGGTTAGATGGATATCAGGGGACATGTGGGCTAGTCCCAGACCGCTGCTGGTCTTGCTGTGATCTGGGTCTTCTGCGGGAACTCACAACAGTTACCAAATTTGCAGCCAGATGGAGGCTGTATTGATCTAACTGCAATTATATGAGAACTCGCTCCAGGTGGCCCATTGACAGTGCCACAGCCCTGCCCTTCCCCTCTCCTGATTTCCTAATCCACACAGGCAACAAATTTTGGCTGGCACAGGGTGGGCACTGCATGGAAATCAACAGCAGGCAGACCTTTGCTGTCTGCAAGAGTTGCAATATTGTGTCCTGAGAGCACAAGAGTCTGGGGGAACACTCCTGACGGCAGCTGGTCTCACTGTGATCTGGGTCTGCAGTAGGATCACCCAGGCACAGAAGTTACAGCAAAACTGAGGCTACATTGACCAACGAACCTTGTCTCCCTGGGATCACACTTCACCCAAGGCACAAAGTGCCTGCGGCCCATTGACAAGCAGTCTCTTGTGCCCTGCTTGGCTCTGGGTCTGAGCAGTTAACGCAGGCAACAGGCTTTGACTGGCGCAGTGAGCGCATTTTGAGGAAAACAGCTGTAGACAGACCACTGCTGTTGTATGAGCTGCAATGTCTCTTAAGGGGATTATAGGGATCTGCACTGGCCTGATGGCCTTTGACTCCCTGAGCTCCTGCCCCATCCAGTACATAAGGTGCCTGCTGCACGTTGATAGGGAGCTTCCCATGCTCGGGGGTAGCGCATTTAGGCCCAGGGTGGGCAGCAGTTGACCTTGCTACAAGTGGAAACTTCTACAGCGAGCCACAGAGACAGCGTGGGCACGTAAACTGACACTGCAGTGGCAGGGGGAAATTTACTCACTAGACCCAGGAGATTACCAGGGTCCCTACGCCACCCATAACGCATATCACCCAGAGGCTCATCCAGTTTCAGGGACTTACAGGCATCTGATAGGCAGTGTCAGGCCTTGAGGAGCACTGCTCTCTCTGCTAAACTGTCACAGGTCAGGGACAGGAGATAACCGAGAACTGCATACAGTGCTGTCTCTTCCACTTACCTATAGATCCAGCATAGGCAACAACCACCAGCGTATCGCTTTGTAGTTCTCACTGGGTAGCTCTGAGCAATCACAAGCAGCAGCTGACCTTGGCCTACAGGGGAGCCCCTCCCAAGGGGTCACAAAACCAATGCATCTGGAAGCTGGCACCAGATCACAACAGAGCAACTCCTGACTAGTTCCAGTAGTGATACACACAAATGGTGGTTGCAACAAATACACAAGCCTGCTAGGGCAAATCCCACTCAGCGGGGTCAGCCCCCACACAATAACTCTGATCCTGAGGGTGCAGCCAATTCCCACAATTAGTCAGCTTGAATATTAATCCAACCAACTGATCTACTAACAACAAAAAAGTCCTGGCGAAAACAGAAGATCACACATAACCCACACAAAGGTGATGTCCAGAGATCCCGGCATAAAAGATCAGGGAGTGTGCACTACTGAGCCACACAGGACACCATCCACATTAGGCCATCTGGTCAAAGCTGAGAGACAAAACAAATATTCCTGATGCATTGAAACAAACACAGAGAGGCTAATAAACAAAAAAAACATGACACAAATGAAACAACAGGAGAAAACTCCAGAAAATAAGTTAAATGAAATGGAGGCAAGCAACCTACCAAAGACAAAGTTTAGAATAATAGTTATAAGGATACTCATGGAATTTATGGGGAGAATGGATGAGTACAATGAGAACCTCAACAGCATAAAAAACAACATAGAAACCATAAAAAATAACCAGACAGAAATGAGGAATACAATAACCAAATTGAAGAATACACTAGAAGGATTCAACAGTAGATTGGATGAAGCAGAAGATCAAATCAACAAATTGGAAGACAAGGTAGCTGAATATACCCAATCAGAACAACAAAGAGAAAAAAGAATTTTTAAAAATGAGGATAGTTTAAGAGACCTCTGGGACAACATGAAACAAAAAAAATATTTGAATCATAGGAATACCTGAAGAAGAAGAGAGTGAGCAAGGGATTGAGAATCTATTTGAAAAAATAATGACAGAAAACGTCCCTGACCTGGCAAATGAATTAGACATACAAGTTCAGGAAGCACAAAGAGTTTCAAACAAGAATTCAATAATAATTAATATGCCAAAGGTCAAAGACAAAGACAGAATCTTATAAAGCAGCAAGAAAAAGGAAGCTGGTTACTTATAAGGGTACCCCCATAAGAATGTCTGTTGACTTCTTGAATGTCTGCAGGCCTGAAGGGAATGGCAGGAAATATTCAAGTTATGAAAAACAAGAATCTACAACCATGAATACTCTACCCAGCAAGGCTTTTGATTAAAATGGAAGGTGAGATAAAGAGCTTCCCAGACAGGAAAAAGTTTAATGAATTCATCACCAATAAGCCAGCATTACAAGAAATGTTAAAGGGTCTTCTGTAAGAAGAGAAGGGGTCAAAAAGAAAATAGAAATAACAAATATGAATAATAAAATGGCAATAACAATGTACCTATCAGTAATCACTTTAAATGTAAATGGATTAAATGCTCCAATCAAAAGACATAGGGGAATTGAATGGATAAGAAAACAAGACCCATGCATGTGCTGTCTACAAGAGATCTACTTTGAATCAAACGATACTCACAGACTGAAAGTAAAGAGATAGAAAAAGATATTTCACACAAATAGAAATGAAAAAAAAAAGCTGGGGTAGCATAGTTATATCAGATAAAATAGACTTTAAAACAAAGGCTATAATAAGAGACAAAAAGAGCATTACATAATAATAAAGAGATGGATAAATCCCTTTATATAGACACACCCAACACTTTAACACCCCATTGACACCAATGGACAAATATTCCAGGCAAAGAATCAACAAGAAAACAATGAGCCTAAAAGATACACTAGAATAGATGGACTTCATAGATAATTTCAGAGCATTTTACCCCAAAGCAGCAAAATATAAATTCTTCTCAAGTGCATATGAAACATTTTCAAGGATATACCACATGTTAGAACACAATCAAATCTCAATAAATTTAAGAAGATTTAATCGTATCAACTGTCTTCTCTGATCACAATGGTATGAAAATAGATATCAACTACAAGAAAAAAACTTGGAAAATACACTAACACATGGAGGGTAAATAACATGCTACTAAACAATGACTGGGTTATTAATTAGATCAAGAAATCAAAAGATACCTAAAAACAAATGAAAATGAAAACAACTCAAAATTTACAGAGAAAGCAGCCTTAAGAGGAAAATTTATAGCAATACAGGCCTACCTCCAGAAATAAGAAAAAGCTCAAATAAACAATTTAACCTTACAATTATTATTAGTTTTTAATTTATATGTTATATTTTAGGTGAGGCAACCCTTGGTTGACTTCACAGATTTCAAGGAACTTGTCAGTTTACAATCCCTTATTTTTTTATTTTTTATGCCTACAGCACCTGGTCTTCCTAAGTGGTCTTCCATCCCAGTACTAACCAGTTCCAACCCTGCTTAGCTTCTGAGATTAGATGGAATCTAACTTGTTCAGGGTAGCATAGCCATAGACTAACCTTACAATTAAAAGAAGTAGAAAAAGAACAGCAAACAAAGCCCAAAGTGAACAGAAGGAAGGAAATAATAAAGATCAGAGCTGAAATAAATGAAATAGAGTCTAGGAAAAATTCAAAGATCAATGAAACCAAGAGCTGGTTCTTTGAAAGGATAAACAAAATTGACAGATCCTTAGCCAGATTAAACGGTATTCTGATGAACTTTCAGAAAGAGAAATTAAGAAAACAATCTCATTTACAATTGCATAAAAACCTATAAAATACCTGGGAATCAAATTAACCAAGAAGCTAGAAGACTTGTTTTCAGAAAATTATATAAGTCATTGAAAAAAGAAATTGGAGAAGATACAAATAAATGGAAGGATATACCCTGTTCATGGGTAGAAAGAATCAACATTGTTAAAATGACCATACTACCCAAATCAATCTATAGAGTCAATGCAATTCCTATCAAAATACAATGGCATTTTTTCAGAGAGCTAGAATAAATAATCTTATAATTTATATGGAGCCATAAAAAACCCTGAATAGCCACATCAATCTTAAGAAAGAAAAACAAAGTTGGAGGTATCATACTATCTGATATTAAACTATACTACAAGGAAGGCTACAATAATCATACAGCATGGTACTGGCATAAAAACAGATACATTGATCAATGGAACAAAATAGAGAGCCCAGAAATAAATCCACGCCTATACACTCACTTAATATATGACAAAGGAGGTAAGAATATAAAATGGAGTAAAGATAGTCTCTTCAATAAATGGTGTTGGGAAAATTGGACAGATACATGCAAAAAAAGAAACTGGACCATCTTCTTACACCGTATACAAGAATAGACTCAAAATGGTGTTGAGTCTTAAATGTAAGACACAAAACCATAACACTATTAGAAGAAAACATGGGCAGTAAACTCTCTGATATTACTAACAGAAATTTCTTTTCAGATATATCTCCTTGAGAAAGGAAAACAAAAGAAAAAATAAACTAATAGGACTACATCAAACTAAAAAGTTTTTGTACAGCAAAGGAAACCATCAACAACAACAAAAAGATAACCGATGGTTTGGGAGAAGATATTTGCTAATAATACATCTGATAAGGGGTTAATATCCAAAATTTATAAAGAACTTATACAAAACAACAACAACAAAAAAACTAACAATCCAATTAAAAGTGGACAGAAGACCTGAACGGATACTTCTCCAAAGAGGAAATACAGATGGCTAACAGAGATACAAAAAGATGCTCAAGGTCACTAACCATCAGTGAAATGCAATTTAAAACCACAGTGAAATATCACCTCACACCTGTCAGAATGGTTATCATCAAGAAATCAAAAAACAAGAAGTGTTGGCAAGGACGTGGAGAAAAGGTAACCCTCATACATTGTTGCTGGGATTGCAAATTGGTACAGTTGCTATGGAAAACAGTATGGAGATTTCTCAAACAATTAAAAATGGAAATATCTTTTGACCCAGCAATTGCACTTTTGGATATTTATCCAAAAAAAACCAAAACAATAATTCATAAATATCTGTGCACTTCAATATTCATGGTAGCACCATTTACAATAGTCAAGATATGGAAGCAACCTAAATGTCCAACAACAGATGATTGGATAAAGAAATTATATATATATATATATATATATATATATATATATATATATATATATACACACACACACACACACACACACACACACAATGGAATATTAGTCAGCCATTAAAAAAAATGAAATCCTACCATTTGTAATGACATGGAAGACCTAGAAGTTATTATTCTGAGTGAAATAAGTCAGAGAAAGATAAATACCATATGATTTCACTTATATGCAGAACAAAAAAACAAAGGAGGTAAGAATATAAAATAGAGTAAAGATAGTCTCTTCAATAAATGGTGTTGGGAAAATAAAAAATAGACTCACAAATATAGTGGACAATTTGGTGACGGACAGAGGAGGGGGAGTTGGGGGATTGGGAGAATAGGGCAAAGGATTAAAAAAGTACAAATTAGTAGTTGATAGTTGGGCACAGGAATGGGGAGCATAGCAGAAGGAATGCAGTTAGCATTAATATGATGGCTAAGTGGAGGGCCAGAGGAGGGAGGGAGCAACTGGGGGGATAGTTTTATGAATTCTGTAGATGTCTAACCAATGTACTGTATATGTAAAACTAATTTAAATAAATAAAATTTTTAAAAAAGAAATTTTTCTTCAAAAGTAATTTTAAAAAAGTGAGTTTCTGGTAATCAATTGAATAAACATCTAATACACAACTTTTAAGCTGTGTGACCTAATATTTGAATACTTGATAATTTGTTTTATTATGTAATTGACAAAATGTGATGTATATTGATATTAGTTCAATCATATAGTCATGCTGACTGGAAATGTGTGGTTTTAGTTCTTTGGGAGAAATAATTTGTCAAGTGTTCACTCCCTTGTAAAACCCTACTGTGAGAGCTTAAACATCTAAATAAATAATGAAATGCATTTCTTAAAAAAAAAAAAGAAAATGGCTGAATATACATAGAATATACAATATGAGTTCTTAAAAAAACTAAAACTATTGGATTGTATATCGAAGTACAGGTATAGTTAAAGGGTATAGTCATAGAAAAATATCTGAAATGACATATATCAGTTGTTAATTGTGACCAATGCTAAAAATCAGATGATGGTAAAGAATTCTGCAATTAACATTTTTTTTTTGAGGAAATAAGGAAAGGTTTTACCAACAATCACAACCAACAAATTCTTGTGTCAGCATATTCTTATTTTCTCTATCTCTCCCTTTCTTTCTCTCTCTCATTTGCAGTGATCAAGTATTAATTTTGTCAAAGAAAATTAATTTTGAACAAAGAAAGAATTAAGAATTAAGAAATGGAGATAATGACATATAATAATGACATAAATAAAACCACAACAAGATTTTTTAATTTTCAAAATGACTCTAAAATTTATCAGAAATAATACAGAAGAATAGCAAGAAAAATATACATAAGAGGAATGGCTGTATGCTAGGACGTATTACTGCTAAAGAATAAAACAATTAAAAAGTTACAGTTATTAAAAGCATGATACTGATTCAGGAATAAGCAAATGAGTGGGAAGAATAAACCAAAGTCCAGAAAAACTGGAGTATATACAAAAATTTTATGTGGAATTTTCACTTTTTTATATATTTCTGTAACATCCAATTTTCTAAAATAGTATTCAGAAAAAGATAGTTTTACTTGAACTAATCAAGTTAGAGAACTTCTGGCAGAAAATAGACCTTTGCCTACTCTTAGTTATTTGACCATCTGATCAGATTTTACTCAGCTTGGAGTTTTTTTTAGCAAACCCAGTTCCAGCTAGGGACAGCATTTTGTGCTGCAGTATTTATAGAAACTGTGTGGTTGGAGATTACCAATAAAATGTTCAATAGCGGGATTTTTATCAGATAACTACAAATATTCTATACTGTTAAAATTATACTGTTTACATGCTTAAATGGGAATGTTACAATTATCATTGTATGGGTCTGCTATTCTGGTTGGACCATGTTTGAGAAACATTCAAAAAAGGGCCAAAATCCCATTAATAAAAGGTCAGTGAGAAATAAAGAAATGAACTAGTCATCTGTAATGAGCTGATGGCAACTTGTTTCTTCAAGCCAGGTGCAGCTGTTTAACCCTGCCAAGCAGTTCTCACATTCCAGGTACAAAGTTTGCCACCAGGCAGAAACTGGAGAGCAGCCTAGGCCTGAGTTAGAAGAAGGCAATCCTCTTTGCCCTGAGGGATGCCTATACCCCAGCAGGGATGATCCTGATGTCAAGCTGTCTCTGCAGGCCAGAGAAGCCAGTTAGTCTCAATTTTTCTTTTGCCTAAGAAGGAAGTCTCATGATTTCTGTGCACTTTATCCCACTAATCTTTTTGTGAATTACAACATCATAGAAACATCTACAAGATCAAAATACATATGCATTAGATAAAATATATTTGCGCAGTAAAAATCAACAATGAAATAAAAGTGGTACTATTGGACTACTGACATGGTTTTAACAGATATGAGGGTGAAGCTTTAATCTTAATTAATTTATGAGAAAAACCTAAGACACCAATTAATAGATGGGCACAGAGTGTGAAAAAATAACGGACCCAACAATAAATAATGTATGCGAACACAGGAAAATATTTGTTCTCACTTGTGAGTTAAGAATATTGAATAAACATTAGAATCCAAGATCCACAATGGATGAAGGTGGGGGGTAGGGGTGTCTGGTGAATCCTCTTTGTTTTGTACTGGAACCCCAATGGGCTATACGTTGGAGAAAAGTGAACCAGAATCAGATAAGCAAGCACTCCCAGGCATGGTCAATAGGCTTTACTTGAAGTGAGAATTGAAGTGAATTGAATTCACCACCTCTTGAAGTGAACTGAAGTGATCCCTGATTGACAGTGCACTTAGTGCCTAGCAAACCCAAACATAAATCATCTCTGGGGGAAGTTATCTTAGATCTCAGATTATTTTCATAAACTATTTAACAACAACAAGGTATGCCACATGTGGAGATACATTTTTTTTTTAATGAGGAAATTAACACAATAAAAATGCAGGGCTTTCGATATTGGAATTATCAGACACCTATTGTAAAATAAGTATGCTTGCTCTCTTAAAGAACTGTAAGTTATGATTGAGAATTTTAACACAGATTTGGACACTATAACAAGAACTAGACTGAAATTTTAGAAATAAAAATAATTATTAAAAACTCAGTGGATGAGAATTTAACAGATAATTAGACAAGACTGGAAGACAGGTCAGAAGATAACAGCCAAAATGAAACTAGAGAAACAAGATTTTAAATTGTTGAAAAGAAGTAAGGACGTAGAGGATGCACTGAGTATCTGAGCATTAGCAGAGAAAGAGCAAATGGGGTAGAGTAATATCTGAAGAAAAAAATGGTTGAAAACTTTCAAAATTAATGAAAGACTTAAACCCACGCTTTATGAGCCACTAGGAAGAATATTTAAAAATAAACACATACCAAAAAATAACATAGTAAAAATGCTGGAAATTAAATATAAGGGGCAGTCTTAAAAGCGGCCAGAGAAGAAAAGAGAATTCTCTTCAAAAGAAAATGCTAGCTAACTTTTCAACAGAATATATGGGAAGCCAGAAATATTGAAATATCTTCTATACCAGCAAAAAAATACAAGAATGAAAGAGCAATAAAGGCATTTTCAGACAACTTTTGAGGGAATTTGTTGCCAGCATATCTGCACTAAAGTAACTACTAAAGGCAAATTGTCTTAAGATGAAAGAAGAAAGCAAGAAAATAATCATTATTACTGATGATTACTGAAAATAGTTCTGTTCTTTGGGAGGGTGTTAAAAATGATCAGCTGATGATGTCAAATACGATAGAATCACCACTTCTTCAGGAGTGGTGTATTTCAGCACCTAGTAGGGTTATCACATAGTAGGATTATCAAATGTTCATTGAATGAAATGTTATGAATAAAATGTCTCACACAATCAAAAAGCACTGGCTTTTGGCTTAAATAGAGCTGAATTCCAATCTGCTCCATCTAATGCATTCCTCAGGGAACTTAACTACCTCCATTTCTGCAACTGTAGAAAGGGCGACATAAAAGTGCTTTCTTCAAAAGGTTCTGCTGTGAGCACTACTGAGACAATGTAAAATAGGAATTATACATAACGAATAAGTGCTCCAGAGTGTAGGAAAGGAATTTACCATCTACTGTTTATTGAGTTTATTGCATGGCCTTTGATCATTTACTGCCTTGGGTGGGTAGGGTGTGTCGAGGTACCTCATCCTCTGTACAACATGTGCTTCATTTTAATGCTTATAAAATATAATCTCAAGGAAACATTTTTGCATTTTCATGAGATGACTTCCTTGTCAGTGTTCAATACTTGTCAGCTCTAGTTTTGAAAAATACCAAGAAAAGAAACTTTGGGGACAAAAAGGCACAAATCGTATTTCCAATCTTTCTTCGTAGTTTATAAACTTTAAAGTAGACCTCCAACTCTCCTTTTCCCCCATTAATTATTATGTTATCCTATCTTAGAAGTACAAAATCAAAACTACCCATTTCAAAATCAAACATGTTTTTTAATAAAAAAGAAAGCTTAAAAGGCAAAGAAAAGTTTTAAAGAAGTTTCTTCTGAGAGAGGAACTTTAGGTCCCCCAAGGTCACACTGGCCAGCACCGTTAAGATGTAGAGATAGAAGGTTAGCAAACAACGTTAATTAAAACTCAGATCTTTTGTGCATGATTCCAGCTGTTCAGTTGGACATAAAAAGTCAGGTTTGCAGAGGAGTTTGCAGCTTTAAATTCAATGGCACCTGTTTGGAGGGTGGTGCCAGGACTTTCCCGGCACACTATAAGGAAGTTGGGATGGGGGAATACTGAGGAAGGAGACGGCTGAAAAGAAAGCTTTCCCCGGAGACATTCAATGGGTGCAAAGACCCTATCCCCTCCCTTCCCCTCGCTCCGCCACATCCTCTGTGCAAAGTATGTTTAATGTTCATAAAACACTCTCTCACCAGCATGTTTTTATATTTTCGCGAGTTAGCTTTCTAGTCGTTGCTAAATGATGGTTCTGGTTTTGAAAAATACAAAGAAAATACTTTGGAGGTGAAGAAAAAAGGCACAACATGTATTTCTGGTCCTTCTTCTTAGTTTTGAAACATTAAGGTAAACCTCCAAGTCTCCTTTCCCACGTTAATTATTATGCTTACCCTTAGAGGTTCTTCAGTGCCACATAACAGACACACACTCCGCCTGCAGGCTGTGCTTGTGCACCTGAAAATCGACTTTTCCAAAATGCCCAACAGTTCGGGTGTTTTCTGAAGCAGCCTCAGCTCTCCGACGGTCCAGAGCCCGCGGCCCCACCGCAGGGAACCCATGACCCCACGGCGCTCAGTCCCGGGCGCAGGAAAGAGGCCCCTAATCTGGGTGACAACCTCCCAAGGCCGCATCCCACATTCCCTGTCAGGAAAGGCAACTTCCACATCGAATTTTCCAACTGGAAAACCAGCGGTTTCTGAGGCAACAGTAACACCGTTCGCGTGCGTCGTCCCCTTCCTGCTGTCCCCACCTACGTGGGGGACATGTTGGACTTTATTTAGAGAGCAACTGTTACCCGGGCGTTCGCGGCTCGCAGAAGGCGCGCAGGGCCGGCCAAGTTTGACTTCCCACTTCTCTCTGCTCTCAGCGACACTCACCTGTACGCAGTCATCCTGAATCCCGCCGCCTCGGAAGGACAGAACTGGTGGAACAGAGTTGGGCTGTTCCTCGCCGACTGCCCCGCCCTGGCAAATCATCTGAGAGCTGGGCAGGTGAAGGAAGACGCGAGAGGTCCCCGCATCTCACGTCACCACCAACCCCCGCCCAGCTCCTGGGTGAGCCCAGCTTGGCGCAGTGCTTCCAACCCAAGTCGTTGTTTGGGAACGACCGAACCCCGTGGCGAACAGACGCTCAAATGGCCCTCGCCCTGCAGAGCTGGAGAAGGGACAGTTATGACCACGGTGCCTGCTCATGATACTCGATACAGGCAGACTCTAAACGCTTTGTTAACATTATGACTTTTATTCGTCACAATGGCCATAAGAGGTGAGTGTTGTTAGCCCTACTTTTAGGACGGGGAAACTAAGGCAAAGTGGGGTCAGCAGCAAGTGGAGGAGCTGAGAGTCCAACAGTGTCTGGATGAGTCGGAAGCCGGAGCATTTTCTGCCCGTCAGACTCCACGGTGTCAGTGGTCCGAGCAGGACGGCGTGGATTCAGTGGTTCATCCAAACCTCCAAATGGCGAGGGACAGAGAAAGGCTGGACAAGAGCACGGCAGCGTGCCCGCTCTCGGACCAGGACGTGCATCTGCACCCGCGCTCCGCTTCTTCCTCCCGGGTCATCCTCCCCGAGCTGCGGGAGCGGTCTTTGCGCGTTTGAACCCGCGGTACGCTCTGCCCAAGGGCTGCAGTCAGGCTCCCGCTCTGCCCTTGAGACCTCCCAGCCTCTACCTAGGACCTCTTCTTCTAAGTGGATAATCGGATTTCTCGCTTCACCTTAAAGAACAAAATCCCTGCGCCCACCTCTAGTGTCCCTACCATTATGGCCCCTCTCTTGCCTTTTAACCAGCCTCACGGCCTCGCCCGCCCTTCACAACTGGGTTCGCCAAGTTCACCCTTTGCGTAGCCTCCACCCTCCACCACATACTCCACAGGAATTTTCTGTCAAAAGACGCCCGGAGGAAAGCTAAGTGGGTTGAATCCCTCTAACAGACCTGCACAGACACTTAATGCTTTTGTACCCGAAAGAGTCAGGTGAATTTCTACTGAAATTAGCATTCGTAGGACCATTTTCATAAGCCAGGAGCAGTGCTGAGGGCTTTCCTGTGGCTTTTCTCAGGGGCGATTGTATTGTATTTTCCTATGACCTAGCCTAAGTCGAAAACAACATTTTTAAAAAGTAGACAGAACAATGGCATGCAAAATGACCAGTGTTCCTATGTGTGTACAGTATGCTGTATCCCAAAAACGATTTAAGAAAGATATACATAAATACAAGGTCGTGTAAATAAAAGAGAAAAATAAATGGAAAACAAGTAAGTCTGCAGAGAGTAGAAAGAAATGCCAGAGGAATCTACAACTTTGGGGTAGGTGAGTCCCAAATGCAGCTCCCAGCCTCTTGGAAGCCAGCAGAAAGCAAACCTTGCTAGAAGGGAGCTCTGAAGTAGCAATTGCTGATAACTGTTTTCTAGAAATAGCTCTGAGAGGGATATTATGCTTTCCTGGTCAGCAAAGCATTGTACTTATCATGTCCATATAGTAAAAAGATATCATTGCTTACAAAGGGTTTTCACCGATGTGATGACCCAGCTTATGAGAGATTGCATGACTTGTTCCAATTTTTGTAGCTAGCAGAGCTACAGCTTGCACCCAGGAGTTGTGCTCTTAAGGCCAGTCCAGTGCTGGTTCTACTGTACACTCCCTTGTCTCACCAGCTCTATCAAAATGGGAAAACTCTTCCTGTGACTTTGACATGGGGAATTCAACCATAACTTCCTCCTCATGGTAGTGTTGTGACCAGTGATTTCAGTTCAGAGATGAATTATTTGTGATTTCTAGTGTCTCTGCCAGCTCGAGGGTGATTGTCAGGAAGGGAAAGTTAACTACGTGAGGATGTGCTTGCTTTTTTTCAGTTTGATTAACTAGGAGCTTGAACACCAGTTCCTTATAGCAAACCATGCTATAGTTCCTGGGCATCAAGACCTGGAGATGAGTAGGTTGTTTGCTGCTGCCCTGACAGGTAGAGAAGAAATGGCCCCTCGAAGACTACCTGGAGCCCTGAGGGTGGCCAGGCCTGTGCACATCACACTCCAAGTGCTGTCTAGGGTCAGCCAGAGGTAGCCTCTCCTAGTGGGTGACCTCAAGCTTTTTCACTGTGGCAGGTTACTATTTTAACACCGTAATAAAACCTCTACTTCTCTCTGCCTGCAGACCCATTTCTGGCTTACTTTAATAAATTGGACAGTTCTTATGTAACTTGAATTTCCTCTAAACTTAATCATTTAGGCCGCTCCCAGCTGACACTGGTGTCACTGAACCAAAGGCCAATTTTTTTTTTATCTTTGACAGTTGGGTTCTAGTCTACTTGTCCCCTATGGAAGTTGCTTCAAGTGACCCATACGAACTCTGCTGTATATCCTGGTCCATATCTCAATCTTCTGAAAGCTAATAATCTTGGAGACTGGTTAAGCCAGGTTTGCATTCTGATCTAATGAAAACAGCACACTTCGCCAAGAGAAATGGCACTCAGGAAAGAAAGAATTCAATTTATTTCTGACATCCTACTAAAGTGCATGATAGCCACTTCTGGCTCCAAGGAAATGTGGCCATGTCCTATTCATTTTTCTACCCCCAGGCTGTGCACAAGAATGCTCAGCGCAGGCATAATCATTGACTAAGAGAATGATCGCCTTGAGTGGTGAGATTGTATTCTTACCTACATAGTCACTAGCCTTTCTTCCTTCTCAAATCTAGTCCTTGCTGATGTTCAATAAATGAATGTTGAGAGAAATAAGAAGATGGGGGTTCGACAGTTCAGAAGACTAAGGTAGGAACAAAAATCCCTGGTATTGTTTTGCAAACTGGCACTGTACCTGGAGAGCAAAAAAAGACTGAGGAAAGAGGCAGATTGGTAGATGGCAGCTTTAATAAACAAGGGAACTTACATGTGGGGGCTTGTCTTGGGTATTTGCAAGATGAGTAGATCTTTTTACCAACCCACCAGAATCTTAAAGTTTGTTTAGAGGCTTTAACTGGGATCTGTCGCTTATACTGTCCAGATTGTCTCCACAGTACATTACTCTCTTAAGGCTGCAACTTTGGAATAGCTCCCACTGTGGGAATGGTGTAGTATCTTGACCCATGAAGACTGTTCAAGTTCTCACATGCTATTCTCTCTCTTGAAAGACTCTTCCACACCTTCATGTTTCTTTTTCTGGCTTTTATTTCCAATCTCAGGTTAAATATAATTTTTTTTTTCAAAGAGGCCTTTTTCAGAACAGGTGAAGTTCCTCTTTTGGTGTCCCAGAACTTTCTAGTCATAGTCTTGATTGGAGTTTGTGATTGTATATTAATGTGTGTGTGTGTGTGTGTGTGTGTGTGTGTGTGCTGCCTATTTTCCTTGTTCCCTGAAAAGCAGTGCCATTTCTGTTTGCTTTCACTGTACCCCTAGCCTAGGGGCTGGCTCATAGTTGATATCTGCTAGAGAAAAGAATGAATGAATTTTATTATTATATCATTTGATGCTCAGAACAATCTTGATCCTTCAGTGTTGCATTTGTCTCATTTTTCACATGAAGAAAGTGAAACTCAGAGACCTGTGAGAGGACACAGAGAGATTGGAGCCAGGTCTGCTGGATCTAAAAGCCCTGTGGTTTCCCTCTACCAGGCATACAATGTTCAGTGTTCTGCCTGGGTGTAGGGAGCGTCCAGGGTAGTGAGTGTGAGAGTGAAGCAGAAAAAACAGAAAGGAAGTCAGGGAGGACCAGGGCCAAGTCTGGAACAATGAAGCAAGCACAGAAGTCAAGGGTGCTGCCCGGCTGGCTTCAGCCTGACCCTGACAGTTAAGAAGTGTGTAGTTGATGTGAACAAAAGCAAAAGGAGCTCAAACTTGAAAGCCTGCGGATTTCTTCTCAGTTGCCTTCTGAATAGTCTGGATGCCTTCAAGAGGCAGTAGAGTGTCAGAGCCAGCTGACGAATCGAGCAGTTCCCTGAAAGGGGGAGCACAGATTAAAGAAAAAGAAAGTAGTGGGAGGGCATGCAGAATCGAGACTGCGGCACCTAGTTTATTTCCTTGCACATATTTATACTTCTACAGACGTTAGGAGGACATTCCACAATTCTTACAATGTTCTTATCTGAGTCAAGCAGGAACTCTTTCTGCTTGCTTGGCGGAATACTGTGTTTTCCCCTAGATATCTTCAGAGGAGGCATCCTGTTGTCCACCACATTGTCCTTGGCTGCCTACGCACATTTTTCTGTAAGCGTCTTAAGACTGTTAACTCCTACTTCTCCTTTTCAGCTCCCCACAGTTCCCCCTTTTTTATTTTATTGCAATCAAACTAGGTGACCGTGCCTGTCTTAGGTTGTCCTTCTGCCAGACTGAAACTTACCTGTCTTTGGTACATGCATTCCGTCACACATGCCCTGTCTTAGGTTGTTCAGTCTCCAGAAAAATCTTACCCGTCTTTGACTACCGACCCCTGTTTTGTAATTTCAAGTGATGTAATTCTCCTTGAAGCTGCATTATTGCTGCGCAGCCAAATTTGAGAAGAGTGGGGAGTACACACAATCCAAGCAACAGCAATCCTATTAAGGCCAAGCTTGATGCCACTGTATGCATCCAAGTTGGAGACACCAGACCTTTGATATTATCTAACAATTCTTTTGCGAATGCGGCAGCTTCAAAATTGAGTGAAGGAGCTTTCTCTAACGCCTGAATCTCTTTATGTAATCGTACTAAATCCAAGGACACATTATTGCTATGCCAAATGCCTTGCATATGTTTCTTAACATGCTCCCAGTTATACATACTTTGATTATAACTTTTAGGCATAACACAAATCCATTTGTAATTTGCATGGCATTCTAAACGGGATCTTATCTTTAAGCTTTGTATATCATCTCCCAATTTTATAACCAATTTATATAAAGCTTCTAATCTATTCTCTAATTTATTATCAATATTTTCCTGAGTTTCTAATGTCTGAGATACATTTTTTGCTATATTATTAACAAAATTGGCTGTTTGAATATTTTGTGTAAGTGCAACTGCAGAGGCGGTGGCTGAGGCTATTAGGGTTATTAATGCAGCAATTCCAGCTATAATTGCTCCTATTGCTCTTTTAGGTCGCATTAGACTTCTCAATTCTTCTAAAACCTGCAAACCCTTTTCAGAATACCATTTTTCAGATATATTAACAGGCAATATGACGAAAGGAGGCTGATGTAATACAACCACCGTAACCTTATCAGGAGACACTGAAATACAATTAGTGAGATTACAATTAATACAAGAGAGATTAAACAAAGTACTATCATTATTTTCAGTAAAAATATTAATATCTGTTCCAACTAACAATACATGAGGAGGTAGCACACAAGCCTGAAGCCTTTCAGCCTTTATAATAACAGAGTTATTTGCACCTTTCTTACTAATATGAACCTGTGACATACTAGCACCGATTTCCCAGATATCTTTTTGCATACCCCCATCGCTACTAATCCAAACTCCTGCAGATAATACAGTGCCAACAGATACAGCTCTACCCCAATCAACCACATATCCCAGTCCATTTCCTAAACTATAATTATAAGGTACTCTCTGACTACAATAATGCCATATAACTGAATAATTATCTACAGTCCATAATCCATTTGGCCAAGCAGGAACACCTTGAGGCCGAGATCCATTAGTAGGGGAACCAGAAGGCAAGGCCAGTCGTAAAACCTCTGAATTATTGCGTCTGGCTTTTCCATTTTCATCAAATTCCAAAAAGGGAACCCTACTGACATTCAAACAATAAGGCATAGTATGATTATTACTAAAGCAAATAGGCAATCCAGTTCCATATCCAGTGTAATTAAATTGTACAACTTGTTCTTTTATAGAGCCACTAAATGGTTGTCCCGGCACTTGAGTATTATTAACCACAACTCGAACTCTGGATCTTTTCCATGTAGATGGATGAAGAACTGGAGAATCAGGAACATAGGCCCAATAGGTGTCCACAAATTCTGGTTCAGTTGCAGCACTCGGGAGAGGTACGAGATTCATCACAATTAGTTCCAGCAAAACGCACCAGCCGCTCTGGCAACCACCTGGCTTGCTCCGCATCCTGTGGAAAAACACAAACATGCCCTCTTCCCCACAGGAGAGGGATCTAAACCTGCAATTATAGTTGGAGTTAATCTTCCCCTGACCTTGGTGGATCCTGAGGAACTTTAAAAATTGGCACTTTTAAGAGCTGAGGCCCCATGACCAGCTTTTGCATTTGCAAAGACAAATCAGACTTCTGTTTCAATTGTTCAACCTCTTCTTGAAATTCCTTCCTAGACCTTCCTTAACTTTTTCTCCTATAGCCACCAGAGGCAAAAGTTCATCCTCCTCTTTCTCATGATATTTATGTATTTATATACTTACTTAATTACTTATTTATTTAGTTCTTTATATTTATATTTATTTATTTGGTCATTTATTTATTTACTTAGTTATATGTATTTATTTAGTTATTTATATTTATATTT